>JAXCGZ010004376.1:0-5000 GCA_037179515.1 Halocaridina rubra
TTCAACTTTCTTTTAATTTTGGAAATGCAATGACATTAAAAGAATTGAATTAAATTTCTCAAATTAAATTTTATGAAATGCTGCCTCGAATCCCGGAGGAGGTGAGTATGAGTTCGTTTCCCGGCACCACGGACGTATGCCAAGACTTTGGCCTCAACTCGATGATTACCTCTGTCACACAGGCAGAGTAGAATACAGGACACTGCAATTTCAGAAACAGAAATGACACACTGTTTATAATGGGAAACTGAAAGCATGAGCACACATATAATGAGTTTCCAATGTCATTCTACTGGATGAATATATATAGGTTATTCACAGCTAACCAGAAATATTTATGCTACCATAATAGCATACAAAGCATTAATTCTTTACTGGTTTTAAAGAAAATAATATATTCACAATAAATGAAGAATAAGCAAGACAAATACAGTACTGTATGTATTCCTTAAATTGTGGGCAACCACAAAAGTTGCAATGCTTATTCCTGATATGCAATTAATATGGTAAAACACTCTATTTAGGATAAAGGAAGAATCTACGAGATAAATACAGTATTCATTCACTTTTAGTTATCAAGAACTTTGCAATGAAAAAAAGGGTGCAAAACCACCTTTTGAGGTATTTGCAACTTATAACTCAAAACACTTTATCCCCAACATATGAAGAATTAGCAAGATAAATACGGTATGCATTCATTAAATTGTGGTTAACAAGAAATATTTGCATAGCCAACTGGGAAAAATTACCTTTTGAATATTTGCAATTTTGCTTTTTGGCAAATAGCTTTATTGACGAGTTTTTGAAGAAAAACACTTTATTTACGATGATAGAAAGGGGTGAAATGAAATTAGAATTTATTAGGAAGAGAGAGAGATTTTTACGGGCTCATAACTAGTCTTCAGAGGATGAGATTTTCGTTTATCACATTCAGTGAAAAGAAACTTCTCAGCAATATATATCAGCTGTAATTTACAGGTTAAGGAATTAACTTTGGCATGTGAGATTCCAGTGTGGTAATCTACAAAATTTCGTGTGACTGGGAATGGAATCTGAGAATAGAAATCCATAAGATTTATCCAGTAACGAATGTAACTAATTCTCGAAAATAAACCAATTTGCTTGACCCACGAGCTTTACCATACACTATCCCTCACCTTGTTGTGCTAGATGAATTCCTTGTTGTGCTAGATGAATTCCTGTGAAGATGCCACGTAAAAGGATTTTAAATAAACTTAGACCACCCAGGCGAGATGTTGCCTCTGGGCAGTCTCGGCGCCAAAAGAGAGCGTCTCCTTGTTGTGCTTCGTGACGTCATCTGTAGGAGACATTCCTAGAGCAGTAATTGGCTCTGATTTCATTTTAAGGACTATTTTAGTGGTGGTCCCTGGCAGGCAATTATAGCAGAGATGCAAGGGAGAGACAGTATTTTTAGGTGCAACAAGTGGAAGCAAATAAAATAAAACGAGAATAATAATGAAAAGTTAGGTTACTGGTTATTCTTTTCTTAATTTTCTTGGCTCGTTACAGACAGAAAAATAGGAGCAGCCTTTATATTGGGGCTATACTTCTACACGTACAAGAAGAGTAAATAAGCTATTTAAGATTAGCTATAAGCAAAAATACAAATTGCAAATAATCATAATCTGCGAAAGTCAAGAAGTGGGAATTAATTTATTAGTTAGAAAATAACAGTTATGTTAAAGGGAATTAATTTTTTTAGTTAGAAAATAACAGTTATGTTACTAATTTATTTAATAAGGCATCTAACAGCCTCTGTTGACATTGAGCGAAACACTCTGTCACAAAGAAGACATTCTTTATTGATCAAAATGGTCAGTTTATATACAGTTGATGCAGGCTGCATAGTGCACTATGGGGAGATGATAATGTCAGGACACAGCCTGAGGGGCATATTTAGATTTATAATGACAAGAATCAAGAACATTTCTGGCTGAGTCTTTGTTTCGGTCCTGCATGTGGTCGATAGAAAAGGAGACGGTAAAGTAAACTTCCCCCTTGGGAAACTAAAAGGAACAATTGCTTTCACTCGACAATATATATAGTGTAGTGCATGAAATATAGAATATAATATAAAATATGAAATTTGTGGGTGATCCATGTAGGTTATAATGACGGGTCTCGGGCTGAAAATATAGAGGCTGAGTAGAGTTTTGCGTAAGTTGACACACACTTCGGTTGGTGAGTTGGTTTACGTGGATGCAAGGCATGTGTTTGGGTGGTGCATTACTTCAGTGTTGACCAAGCTTTCTTGGTGATGTTCACGAGGAAGTGATGGTTTGTGAGGCAGTCTGCAACCACGGCTGCATCGCTTGCATCCACAGAGAGTGAGACAGAGACATTTTTCAGTATGAGTGGAATTGTGAGCTGGAGATGTCATTCCTGATGCAGAACTCAGTGTTACTGTGGTTGGCACCAGAGGGAGTAAAGGTGAAGGCCACCAGAACCGGTAGGAGACCATCTTCACATGTAGTATGGGGTCGGCCTTGAAGACAAGGTGACATTGAGAAGCAGGAGCCAGCATGATGGGCAGGGAGACACTGTCAAAACCTTTGTTGGATTGAGTTTGGCAGGAGCTATCTAAGCATGTAGTAGACGGTCAGCCTTGGAGACAAGTGCATCTGTTTCCATCTCGCTGGCATCCATAAAGGCAGTGTTACTTGGCATTGCAAGGCACAGGAGCCACCCTGATAAGCAGGGAGACATTACTGGGACCTTTCAGTCAGTGGGGGCACATGCCTTGGTTGGACGTCGGGTCTGGAAGGAGGCCATCTGTGCCCCTAATAGGAGTTGGCCTTGGAGACGAGGGAGTCTGTCTCCATATCGTTGGTGTGCAGAAGAGCGGCTCTAACTGGCACTGGGACATGCAGTAGCCAGCCTGAGGGTCAGGGAGGCCTGTTTGTAGGGCATTCTCTTGGTGGGGGGGGGGGGGTCTTGCAGTAAAGTAGATGTGGAGGCAAGGTAAGATGACCAGTGTGCGAGCAGGCGACAAGGGGAATAAAATGAAGATATTACATTTTGAAGACTTGTTAACTTGATGAACACTTTGTTGATCAAAATGATCACTTTATATACTGTTGATGTGGTATGCATAGTCCACTCTGGGAGTTTATTATAATTATAAGATTATATTAACAAAGATAAGATCAGGATGCAATCTGAGGGGGTAATTTTAGGTTTATAAAGGTAACAATGAAGATGATTCCTGGCCGACCGTTGATTTCAATCCTGTATGTGATCAATAGGAATAGTTGCCCCCCACAAAGAGCAAAGCTTGTTTTTGTTATGACTCAGCCACCCCTCTTATAAAGGGGATTATGGTTTTTGTATATAGATAAGATATATTACTTGTCCTATAAGTCTTACTGTGTTGTACACCAGAGCAAGAAATCTAAGTAAATCAATCCTCAGAAGGTGATTTGTTGTTGGTAATACGTAAATGCCTACAGTATTTTACATAAAAGTAAAATAAAGACTATTAAAAAAAAAATTTTATTCTGATAAAAATCACATATTCTTCTCAAAAGGAATACATTTCATATCATCATTAAACCACTTAGAATCCCTTCTTCAGATGACGAGTTTTATTCAGTACATAAAAAAAAAGGACACCATTCAAGGTGACAATATAAACTTAAATCTAAACCTAATACCAGCACATAGCATGTAAAATTTCATATAGGCTACATACTAATGATCATTCACTTAGGGAACAATTCACAAACTCAGCTCTCTTTCAATTACAGCAATTAATTCAAGCTACTTGCCTGGAAATAGGTTATAAAATGTGAATTTTACAAAAATTTGTTCTACACATGAAAATCTGAAGTATTAACATGCACCCAAAATCACATTCAAGATGAAAGTAAATAATTTATAATTGCTACATTAAGAAGCAGACAATATTATAAACAAATGGGTTACAATATCTGCTCACTAATTATCCCAGGAGAAGCAAAAAATTATAAAAGGCACAGCTAAGCATCATGCACTCACATTTTATAAGTTAAAACAAAATGTTCAAAAATAGTTAAGAGGACAAAGCTAATTACAAGCCAAGTAACAGCAATATGACGTCGCATTCATACTATAAAATATCGACATAATTCCTATTCAAAAAAATTTTTTCAAGACACCCAACAACAGCCGGGTTTGTAGTATCCTGTTGCAAAAAAATATGATCTGATATAAGCACATGTACTATTCCATAAAGTTACTCTCTATTTTCATACTCTATAATGCCATTTCACGTGTGAAGTAAGAAAAAAAAATATATATATTTTCAAGTATGAGTATCACAGCTCCACACAGCAAATATAAAAACCACTATCGATAAGTTTCAGATATCTAAATTCAAGACTTTCCACATCATCTTTTCATATGATATCCAAAAATGAAGTAAACACTTTTGTGTCAGATTACTTTCACAATTATGGGAAGCTATCGATAACACTCTTCTAAATTACAAAGCAGCAATATGTAAAAACTGATATATTATTTTAACACAAGCCTGTAAATTCTTAGCATTTGTACTCAAAGTAACACAGACAGGGAATAACTAAAAGAAAACAATGAGCAATTGATATTCTATATAGGCATAGGCTACATAAAAGAATTGTATCAAAATCAAACACTTAATCATGTCATACAAGAACAGAGCACTTACAAGTCACGAAAAATATCAATATTAAAAATAATCAGATTCTGATTATATATATATTTAAGCAAACCACTGTCATACTTTAGTTCCATGATTATATACAATGTAATACCAGTAATAATAATTCATTTTTTTAAATACATTGTTTCTCCCACTCTAGACAGCAGATTGGACATAACTAAAGCAAATTTCCGAGGAAGTGGGTATTATCTTCTCCTGACTATAATTCGTTTCTTCTACATGGTGTTCGGTAGAATGAAACTAGTTTACCGAGAATAAACAAGGGTAGAAGGAAAATCCTACGACCTCAGTTCTGCTA
>JAXCGZ010004376.1:10000-42500 GCA_037179515.1 Halocaridina rubra
TTCTTTCTTTTCATATATCTACTTATATATGTACACTGTTTTATCCTCCATAAAACTTAAGTCTCATATTACATATATCGCTTACCCTCTTACACTCATGCTAGGAATGCCACAAAATCCTTATGGGGCACTCTAATATTTCAATATTATTATCACCGCTTTCAGAGAATATCACTCATAAAATACTTTTAAGAAAAAAATTTCCTCAAAATGGCTCAACGTATGTCAGCTTTAAATAGCTTCTTTCTTCCATACCATATTCATAACCTTTAGCATCTTCCACACTTGTCACAAATTATACATATATTCCTCTGCCTTGAGTGACATCTATCATAGTGACCTTTATAAATAAAAGACCAACACCTTTTTTCATGAATTATAGTATTCAACTTTATCCAAAAGTTCCCTCCACCCCATCTCTAAAGCACCTTAACTCCTTTATCTTCCTCATTTAATATATTAGATTTGTTCTCGCACACGCCCTAAAATCTCCTTAAACAACCTAACCAGCTTTGCTTCCAAATTAAGATAACGGGTACTCAAATCAAGTTGTTAGTTTTTCAGTTCCGATTTCCCCGGTTTACTATGAAATAACTAAATATCAAAATTGCAAAATAATATGTCATACTTTAAATTGCAAACAAATTCAATGTTCAGAAAAATTTACGTCATTCTAAGACAAAAGCATACAAATATTTTTAGCAGCATCTAAAAAATAAATGGAGACTAAGCACAACTCTTTATTAAGTTCGAAATTTTAACATAGACTAAAAACCACAAACTCTTTAGACTGTCAAACAGTTGTTTGCTTAGATGTGGAATTGAAATTTTATGGCTTGCAAAGCCACAATATAACGATAACATTGAGGAATATATATGATAAGGAATAAACAAGTGTTATGAATTCAGTTCACACACAGTCATATAGTTAGATGCAAAAAACCTCAATAATATTTTAATATAGTGGAAATGGAGAAAAAACAAAGGTCAATGTCATCAGTGGGGATTTCTTATTTCAATAATTTATGCAGATTGCATCTATTATAAAACAATAGTGAATGTAATCTTTGGGAACTTTTTACAAGAATTAAAGCTTTGTTTAGTACTCTGAAACTAAGGAACGCTTGCAAATATGAAATCCTGAGCAGAAAATTCTGAACCTTCTCTAAATCTTTAAACTATGAGTTCTGAAGATAGAACACTGCACTTGTCCAGACTGCATAAGAGTGGATTTAAAGGTGATAAGGGAATGGAGAGCTGGCACACCTAACCTTCCATAAAAGTTTTGTCTTCTCGCCACAAAACAGTTGATAATAAGAGGTTGAGGATGTGCAAAGTATGAAGAAACCTGAAGCCCTACTGCATTCCATCTTTTTCTCAATTGTGGCCACCCTGATAGATAGTTTCAAAGGGGTATGGAGTCAAGATGGGAAATAAATATTTTAAAATCATCCACATAAGTCACCAAGGAAGGTGAGAAAAATACTTTACCCTCTAATGCAAAGAATAACCAAAAATTAAAAAAGCTTATAAAAATTCTACTAGCTACATGCAGTTCAATCAAGGAAGTAAAAACGACAGTGAAAAACAAATCTGAAGCTCAATCAAACCAATGCTCAATTCTCCATAGTAGCTTGTAATGCTCCAAAAACCACATGGAGATTTGAAGAAGGAATTGCTGTTCTTATGTGGTAAACCCTATCAACTCAGCAGGATCAGTGGGTGCATCATTAAATGTGCTGAGTTGCTAGTGGAACAGTAATTTCATGCATTCAAGCTTCATTGCGAGCAAAAAATGCTGTTGCAATAGGTTAATTGAAATTGAATGCTCTTACAGCCCACCTATCATAACATAAAAGAATACAGACACTCCCCGGCTTACGAACGACATAGGTTCCAGCAGTTCCTTCAAAAGTAGAATTGTTCATAAGTTGTGTTTAGGTAAAAAAAAAAAATAAATAAAAAAAAATAAATAAATAAATAAATAAATAAATAAATTGTACAGTACTTACAATTGCAATGCTGCACAGTACTTTGGCTAAAAACACGTAACTACTACATAAAACATACAGTATTAATAAATTGTAATACAGTAATAATACAGTACAGTATAGTAATACATACATTACTACATCGGTAGGTTTTTTTTTCGTATCTGTGAATGCTTGTAACTCGGCTGTTCGAAAGTAGGGGAGCTTATGTATATATATTCTTACCTTATGAGTAAGAAGTAGAAGTAATTGCACTATTCTAGTGGATGCTTTTAATATAGTCGTCATAACCTGGTTATTCAAGTGTACTGCAACGCCAACGCCACTCCATACCAGGCCGGCCACACGACCCATCTCTTCCGCCACCACGGTTAGTAGCCCAGCCATTCTGCAATTTGAGACTGGAAATTATTGTACTTGCTTCATTTCGTAAGGGATAATGCTAAAAAGCTCTATAAGTTTTATCAGCTTGAATCTTGCCGTTTAAGAGTGACCACATTATAATTACTCAAATAACAACTTTGTAACATCCATTGTCTTCAGGAATACTTAAGTCCTGTCATACACTCAAAACAACTTCATGCTACTATTTTGATTATGGTATTCTATTTTTGTAAGCTATTATGTAATTAGAGAAATTATAAAAGAACAGAACAATTTTTGAGTGTTGTATTATGTAAGTAATGACTTATCATTGGCTAAATTGCAACAAGTATAAGTTGCCTTATGATACAAGAGAATAAAGCAAGAGACCTTAAACCCAAATGAAAGCTTAATCCATATTACGTTCCACATTAAGAACAATTATTTAAAGTATCACTACACTACTGTCTTACAAACTTAGTATACAGTATATGCTTTTTATATTTTCTATATGCATTGCATATCTTGTTTTAATGGTGACTATCCCTATTTGACAACACTAGTAATATAATATTTATTGAATGTTGCTTTTCTTCGATTTATCTATGACTCTTTGCTCTTTCCATAACAATAAAACACCCTGCTTTATCACATAAGGCTGTGCATTTGAGAACATGAGAAGCAACTTAACAATCTCGTAATTCTGAGCATTAATGTTGCATTCAATTGAAAAAACTTACAATAAAAACATGTTTCAAACATGATAAAGGCCATTTAAAGAAGTCCAAAAATGTGAATAAAACTCACCTAAATACACAGCCACAGTGACTCAGTCCTTTTCAGCCAAGAAAAGCAAGATTAAAAGCAGAACAACAGACAACTCAAGGAATATCCAACTTTATGGACATTCAATTAGTTTATCAATAACACTGGAATCATTTACTTAGCTTTATAATGATGAACGTGATGTCTGCATAAAACATCCATTAGTATGTAAAGTACACAAGCAATATTGAGAAGTTGAAGTAATCAATAACATCCAACCAACCAGCATTTTAAGTGGCTAAATACAGGCGTGTGTGTGAAATGCTTTATAACTTGTATATATGAACTACCTAATATAAGTACAGTAGGGCAGATTCACAAAAACTTAAAGCAATATAAAACCCTATTTACACTATGAAGATTAAGGATGGATTTTGGGTTAGAGTACCTATGACTATCCTACAGCAAGTCTGGCGAAACAATATTGCTACATCTTTGATACTTGTTTATTCTTTCTAATTGTTTTTCCATATTATATATGCCTTTTTCCATGTTACTACATGTTTTATGCATATATGTAGTAAGCTGGCCTATGACACCAACGACCTGTTGCGATACTAGAGCTGAAGGTCTTTTAGACATAAATAGGACTGTCCTGGTCAGCTTGATGTTAGGTCTTCCTTCGGTTACGGATCCTTTTCTATGCCTACATCTACACAGAATATTCTTGCATGTTCATTAGATATCTCTCTTATTTTCCCTTCACATCTGACAAGTCACAATGCTCTCCATCTCTCTCCTTGCTTTATGTTTCTTCGTGCCCAGGTCCGATGAGGGCAATTTTCTTTGCCCATCTTGGGGTCACACTCATAAAAAAAGAAATCACATGTATCTCCATTAGCAAAAATTAACATTAGACTTTTACCATAATGAACCTCAAAGATCATACCTTTTATACAAAATAAATTATATTAACCTTTTAAAGTATTAGACTACCATTCTAAGTATGGTGATGACAAAAAAGACTAAAACGACTGTAAATTCATATGCCATTATATACATACATCCTTATTAAGTAATTTTACTAGCATAAGTAAAATAATTTGAAGTTCACTCATAGTTTAACAAATATGATCTTTGACCTTGTAAGACCAATAAAGTTTGTAAAGCTCTTACAATCAACCACAGTGTATTTTCCACTCCTTCAAGTATAGGAAAACATAACAGTATGAACCTATATAATTTCGTATGTCACAAATGGATCCATCATGACATGCTCTGATTATCTTTATATATTGCAGTAAAGAGCGATGTACAAGAATATGATCTGTGTTTATTATTCATCTAAGTAGTGATATTAATAACTGCATACAAGTCAAACTTTTCAAGTAAGAATACAAAATACACTGTAAATGGAATAAAAGACACAAATGTGTAGTTGTGAATCAGCATTGCAAGTTCAAAGTGCACAAGATGCTATGTGAAAAAAACACCAGTTCAGAATAGTTATTGTAAATTTTACTCTCATTATTAATTTCCAGGTAAAATTATATGTCTCTGATGTGTATGGGAAGTTACTCTTAGTGCCTTTTGACAATTATAGATTATGTTACGTTGATATTAGATGAAATGTCACCCTGATTATCATATTGAACTTCCAAGACCATCCAATCGTGCCACTGAATCTGGGATTACATAACTACTGGTGCCGAAGACCTCACAAAACAGACTCTCTTTCATGCATCCATTACCCCCTTTCTATATTTATATAAGGGAGATTCCAGGGCCAACTAAGTAGCTGAGTCCATCACAGTAGCTCAATAAGAGCAGCTCATCTCAGTCAAGTTAGCAAAGATTAACTAAGAAGCTCAGACTAACTAAGGAGCTCAGTCAGTTTATCTGATAGTCTTGAAGGCACAATCCAACTAAACTAATATGATTTCCATGAGAAAGTCCTATTTTTCTAGGCAATTTAAAAGTTTTTCAAGCAATTCTTTTCTAATATTCCCATGTTAAAGACGTGAATAGATAAAAAAAAAAAAATACGTCATTCTGTTTGATATGGAGGGGTATTATATCTCCAACAGCTCATTTCCAATAGAAATCTTTCCTTTTCACCTTTTGCCCACGTATCTATATGGTTGTTATTTCTGGCCAATTGTTACAACTCGACAATACTATATTGATCAGGTCACACAGAAAATCAGAACAAAATGGGGCATTTTTACAATTACACCCATCTCAACCCCATTATACTGCTGCTTAAGCCGATCTCAATATTCTTGGATCTTTTTTAATGTTCTAAACGAATCTGATCATCAAAATCGTCGTAAATGACTCGTTTTTTGGTTTGGTTGAGTTAGGATAATCTCCGACGGTTCTGAAGGTCACACTTCTTCAAAACACATGTAAAACTATTGAAAAATATAAAATTTCACTCCCTAAGAGAGACGGGTGTAATTTACCTTCATTAAAGGTCTATTTAACCAACATCATCAACCCTATCCCCCATCCTAACCAGTTGCATCCGAATGGTTTCAATTTTTCAGTATGTGCCTTTAATAACTATATTCTATGTCATATCCCCAGTTAAGGAAAAATCTAACGAAATGTATTACAAAATTAGGATAGGTTAGTTCACCTCCAGTGGGAAAACGAGTTCGGGGAAACAACTTATTTTTAGTTTATTTTCTTAACGTCTTGAATTTTCAATTCACTCGTTTTGGATGTGAATGTACACATTCACCTTATTCTTTTGTCTCTAAACGTAAAACACAACTCGATAGAAAAAAAGTGGATACCGGAACATCTAGGCTAAGTCTCTACTACTTAAGATGTATCCAATCTCAAGGTTCTCCTTAAAATCAGTAGAGCCCCTTCGCAAATTATAACAATAAGTAGTTCCTGGGCAGTTCGGGTATAAGATAGTATTGGTTCTTAGCTACTCTCCAAAGAAAATCAACCTGACCTCGAGGTCAAAATAGCATTTAAACTTAAACATGTCCAAACATGATCCCAGTCTGGAAATTTACCTGTTATATTGGTAAAATATGGACACTCATTTAGGATATTTGATGTCTTCACACAGGACTTCTGTCTCCCCGTCCATCCATACGTTCTACGACAGTCTCGGTGGAGTAGAACCAGACCGGTTAATCCTGTTAAATTATACACACTGGAAGAACCACCTCGGAAATTTGTCAGTTACAAACTGGCTTGTCAATAATCACACGGAACTTACGAGCTTCCAGAGTTTGAAGTTTTGAGCACTGTTTGCAGTAATATAATTTTTATTTTCGAAATAAATATATCTGGAAGCTTTTAAATGTTCCTTTATGAATTGGTTATTTTAATATTTTTATTAATGTAATAATTTATTTTTTATTGTTTAAAGTTTCATCCAAAGTGTAAGGAAAATTTATGAACATGTTCATTTGTGATAAAAACAAACAGTACCAAATAGTTCTCGCGGTCAATTTGTTTGTAAATAATAATAATAATAATAATAATAATAATAATAATAATAATAATAATAATAATAATCATAACAATGAGGTATTATGTTAGTTATGGGGATTAATGGAATATAACTTATTTTAGTTTTGGGGATTAATGGAATATGATTTTTTTCTATAAATGGAATAATAGATCTTACTAAGACAATAATAATGAGCCCAATATTTATCCCCTTAGAGAAATCGACGGCTGTTAGGGTCCATATGTACCCCAAGGGAGGTCATTTGAGCGTAGCCCCCCGGCTAGGGAGAAAATACTCCTAAAGGGGTCCGAGGCGAAGCCCCCGGCTTGGGAGGACGCGTTCCCTAGGTCAGGACGCACCAATTTTATTTATTTTTTTTTTTTTTGTGGAAAAAAAGAATTTTGTGCTTTATTTCTGCTGCATAGCACTCGTTTTTGCTTCCCCCCCACACCCAAAACCCCGATTCCCAACACTTCCCTCTATGATTGCTAGGGGTTGGGGGACATACAAAGTCTACATCGAGTGTTTTGCACCTGAAATGGAGTTTAGAATCGTTTGTTTTACAAAGAAAACTGTCGCAAAAATACAGTTTTGTTGTTATAAGATAAAAATCCCCTTCTAAAAATTTACTGAGAAAAATAATGTTTGTTCCGGTTTTACGTCACGGACTCCCTTTTCTACCAAGGGCTAGGACGGTTACCTTCTTGAGAAGGATTTGTTTTGGCAGATGTAATTGTTACCCTGAGTGCATGCCCTTGGTAACCTCAGACCGTGACGGGGTGCGAACCCTCGACCCGACGCCTCAAAGTCGCGGACACTACCGCTTGAGCCACGGTGACTACTTACTAATACTAATAATAATAATAATAATAATAATAAGGTAAAGCTTGCAAGTGGCTACAAACTTTAAATGTAGCAAAATGCTAGATTTAATTATATTCTGCTCATCCAACGCCACCATTGACAGTCTGTTAAGTTCATTGGGAATGGGAGTAACATAGCCCTTCTCTAGTTGACTCCTGCAGTGCATAGGAAATAAAATGGGAGAGTTTCCTCCACCCTATCCTTAGTGTTAGAATATGTCCATGTTTTGGTATCATTAGCAATATATATATATATATATATATATATATATATATATATATATATATATATATATATATATATATATATATATATATATATATATATATATATATATATATATATATATATATATATATAGGTATATAGTTTGAGATGTAGACAGACCATAGTAAAGTAAATTATTACCCAAAGACTTTTTCCAACTGCCTCCCGAACTGAGCTACTAAGATGAATCTAACAAGTTGTGGACTGAATGAATGAGTTGGTCAACTCAATTTTGCTACTAAGATAATCTTAGTTAGCTACTGTGATTGAATGAGTTTACTGAAATACCAAGATGAAATAAACCTTCAAGTTGGCAGGGTAATCTATGTATTATAGAACTAAGATTTTACTTAAAGGTTGAGGAAGTACATACGGACACATATATCAAAGGGAGTCTGTTTTACATAAAAATTGGTTACTTAACCCAATTCCAGAGGGGTTAACGGATTGACCTTGCAAGTACTATGCAATCTAACATTCTAGAACTGTTAAAAGGCAATTAGGGTATTGTGGCATACACTAATAACAATGAACACAGTGATATGACAGGATATCTTCATCATACAAAGATACATCACTTCCTATCATCGTTTTCCGTCATAGTAAGGAAGGAAAACTTCTCATATTATCCCCTTCCTGCTCCCCATGTCTATTAGTTGCCTCTCAAAGCACGTAGGGGATATGATGTTTGCACTTTGGCTTCAACACAATACCTCATGCTTTTGTTGCTCTAAGTGGTAGCAAGATATATGATAGAGCTGTGACCATTTGTGACTGACAAGCTATACTCTAAGGGATTTACTTAAAAATTGGAAAAAAAAAAATTGAAAATGCGTTATCAATAAATCATTAATAAAACTGAGGAGAAAACATCAAACTGGGTGTAAAGAAGCAATCTGCAAAAGCTCTAAAAGAAGAGAGTAATATTTATTTGCCCGGTTCCTACTCCCCTTTATGACACAAACTGAACATTGGTAAGTTTGTTGGCTGATACATTAGACTGCTAGCTCCAGGCTAGTACAGTGGTGACGAGTTGGCCTCGCATTCGCGAGGTCGACGGATCGTGCCTCGTCCAGGCAATAGAGTTTAAGCTGTTTACTGGAGAAGTTACTGCAGTGGTTGGGCACTACAGTGGGGAGTTGGGGCCTGTGCTGGCTGGTGCCCGCCCTACGGGTCCTCCATGACCCATTCCACCCATCCTTGGGTAGAGAATCTAAAGAAAAAAAAAAATTAGACTGCTGATCAAAAAGCAACAGCTCCTGAAGATAACTAAATTGGAAGAAAAGGATACTTGAAATATAACCGTATTATTTACATCGGGCATTCTCTGATAAAAAAAAGGCTCAGAACATCATGGACCTCTTTGGTAATTTGGAGTTCACTAAAAGTGCGAAATAACACTTTCTGTATAGTGATTGAGACTACTCCCTTAATAATCTTGAAGCCCATAACTGGATTACAAGGAGAAAGATTCCATTAGAATATAAAAACAATGGAACAGTAACACGATGCTTAATTACTACTGGTAATATTAATATGATTGTCCCAGTCCTGGTTATAAAAAAAAAGGAGAGAAATAATGTAGTATTTTGTTCAATTAGTTACCAAATTTATCATCGTGTTTTGTGTGACTGTATGTAACTAAAATAAATTATTCTTTATGCCAATATAGGTGTAATTTCAAGAATTCTATACTGTTCAAATAATTAGCAGAAAAATATTTTCTATATTCTAAGGCTTTGTTATTTGGTGCCAATTCAAGGACAGCATATTAATGGTAAAGAATCCCTTAAAATTTTTGGAATCACTACTTATTTTCGTAAAATGTGCCCAAATACACAGTGTACTAACATTAATGTTCTTAATATCCAGATATAATGTCACAACATGTAATTAAAGTTAACTACTATTAATGTTGTAACTTAAGTGTTCTGATATTGTTACAACATGTAATTTAACCAATGTGTGAGACACAATGGCTAAATGCAAGAAAATTATTCATATTTAAAATCCACGTCATCGATCATTAAGGATTCTTAAAGAGAAATATAACCATATTTATTTACTTTCATTGCATCAACTTTTACAGAATATAAACAATATTTACATATTTAACAGTTTTTCCAAAAGCTGTATATAAAAAACTTTATCACCAAACCAAAAGTTAGTTACAATGGAAAGTATACAATAGATGGCAACCCAGTCAAGGTTATTGGTACAAGATCAACAGAAAATATGGTTTCCAAAATACAGAAGAATTTACTTATAACAAAGTTAATTACAGTATATGCTTGCCTGACCAGCGTATTCAAGATATATAGCTAGAAGATATTACGATTTTTATCCTGAACATCCATTGCTATTAGAATTTCAGTATACATATAATGACACTTGTATTAATGGAAACAGATTTCCTTAACTGGCACAAATACAGCAAATGGCAGTATCCCAATATTTAGCTGGCTCCAAACGTAATAAAGTTTCACCTTTTAGAACTTAAAGTACATAAAGCATCCAAATTAAATGCAACAACCATCACATTATCATTTCCTGATAAAGAATCCTAATGACATCAAATTTGTATTTTCACTCCAAAATATTATCAGAATAGTTCTGCAACCTCCAAATATTACCAATTTCTACATTACTCCAGATATCACAAAATTGAAAAAAATAAATATGTTGATATGAGCAAGAACTCAATATTCGCATATATCACATTCTAATTTCGGGATGACAAACTAAGCTCCCAGAATGTCTTGTTACAAGCAATGGTGCTGATAAGCATGTTAGGCATCCACGGATTATCATTCAAAAGAGATACTCATGTGATCAATTATTACACGCTTTCCTCTTGTCAAGTTCTTGTAGCATTCAAAACAATTTTAATATAGTTCTGAGATATGCTTGTGATGAAATAATATTGCTCAACACAAAGATTCAAAAAACTTATAACAAAACCTATGAATGATATTGCATACTTGTTGAAAAAATTTTGTAAGATAAAAGTCAGAAAGATTTATAAATAATACGAAATTTTAAATAAATATAACTGCTAATTTGTATAATTTCAACTTACTGATTTTTCCTGCCAACTTTGCACAATGATATTATGCACACACCCAGAGTTGGATTAAGAGGAAAAGACCAGTAGAAAAATTTGCATAACAATATTGCCTTTCAAAACTATTTTTCGTGTTGCTGTATATACCTAGTGTGATCTTTTCGGAAAGCAAAAGAAAAAGCCTTGCATCTCTTATAAATAATACAGAAGAATTCACTTATAATTGCATTTAAAAAAAAATGAGAGCTCAATTTATTCAGGAGGACAATTTTATCTAAAAAATATAAATAGATGCAGGTCAGTTTCTATTCTCATATATCTATACAATAAAATTGTCACAAGTATTTGTAACTTATACCAAATAAATACTCATGAGTACAGGGATTTCCAAAAAATAATTCAAGTTGTCAATATCTCACTGAAGTTATTCAAGAACTAAAAAAGGAGAAAAAAAAATGAAATAAGGCAAAATATGGACTCCCTCTGTTTACAGAAAACTGGTAATATTCTAAGAGTAGATAATCATTATGAAATTCTAAAAAAGTCATTTACACTAAAGGCGTCTGACTATCCATGACGACTCCATTTGTGGAAATTCTTCATCTTGACTTAATTTAATAACTCTCTGAATTGTACAAAGTGACATGAACTTCTCCAATATATATTTTAACAAAACTTCTGAAATACCTCTTTTTGAAATTAATTCAAGACAAAGTCTGTTTTTTCCAAAGAGAATTATTGATTCTGTAAAGTACCTATGAAGAAATGCACTTGCATTTACCATACACCTGCTAAATGTTGTAAATGTAAATTCTGCATCCTTTACAATTACAAAAAGTTTGTCTACACACACTATTATACTTTAACGAGCTTTCACAGCTGTTGCAGCTGCATGAGCTAGCAAAGCATCAGCAGCTTGGCGTGCTTCTAAAGTCAATCTGGCTTCTTTCAACCAACTGGTTGCAACATTGCGGGATTCACCTCGCAAAAGATTCATGTACCGAACACTCATGGGTAGATCATCCTTATCCAAGCAGTATCTATGAAAAAATATATATAAATAAAATGTACCATAAGAATGCCATCATACTACAAGTAAATCCAAAATCTTTAGAGAACCCTTAATGTGCCAGAGCACATTATAAAATCGAAATCAATACACAAGGAATAAACTGATATTTATTGCTATATCATATGCAGTAAATTATTTACGAAGAGTTCAAAATATGTCTAAGGGATAGAGTCTGCCTACACACACCATACACGCTATAGCAAACCAGAAAATGCACAGGGAAACAGAGTACACCTAATTCGATTTTTACACGTGTTTCTAATCCGCAAAATTGGAATAACGCCCCTAAAAAATAATAGTAAAAACATGCGAAATTCGCGAATAACGCCCAGGCAAAAAAAATTCAAAAAAAAATTTTCATTTTAGTAAATAATCGACAGCCTCGGAGGCACTTTTCCGCCATGCTCCTCCTCTTCTACCACTTACTGCGATCGGATCACCCCATTATACATAGGTAATTTACATTTATTTTTACCTTTATCGTATAAACCCTCCCCTCACTGTTAATAAACCACCCTGTACTTTATTAATAACAGCGTGCAAGTGTAAATTTATATGAAAGTGATAGGTACACTTACCGTGAATGAGGTAATGATGACGTGTATAGACTCCAGAGAAAATTATTCCGCAGCCAATGACAGCTTTACGGCTGCTTTTTGCAAGAGAAGAGCAAGGTAATGGGGAGTTGCTGTCGCTGTTTCTTCTTTTGTGTGAAGATGGTCACTGAACGAACCATATTATCATCATGTTCTTGCGAGAGTTGTTGGACTGCTTTCACATGTTCATACAAGGCTGCCAGACATTCGAGTGTAAGGCCAGATTCTTCAATTTCTTGGTGCGTTTCCTCTGGTAGTTCTTCTTCCTCTTCTTCGCTCGCTGATTTTGTCATTTCCTCCAAGTCTTCATCAGTCAAAGGCTGCGAGTGGCAGTCGATCAATTGATTCACGTCGTTGTGAGTCATATCTTCAAAGCCTTCTTCTCCTAGCAATGCGGCCAACTTCACAGCTTTCGCAACTGCCGAGTTATGGACTTCGTCAGGAGCGAATCTCTTGTAGTCTTAGATGACTTCAGGCCACAATTTCTTCCAGCTGACATTGATTGTGGCTGGCTTCATCTCTTTGATTGCATTCTGAATATGTTGAAGGCATGTAGCAATCGTGTAGTTATGCCAGTAAGTCTTCACTGAGAATTCTTTGTCCGAATCCATGGATTCAACCAGGTTCGCCAGGGCATTTCGTGTAGAGGGCCTTGAACGCACGAATAAAGTCTTGATCCATAGGCTGAATCAGTGATGTCGTATTCGGTGGCAGGAACTCTACTTGAACATCATCATATTTGAGATCAGTTGCGTGGCCACCAGCATTATCCATCAAAAGAAGGACTTCAAGTTCAAGGCATTTTTCCCCAAGATAAATTTTGACCTGAGGGATAAAGCATTGGTGAAACCAGTCCGATGTGAGGCTTTTCGTGATCCAGCCCTTAGGGTTATGCATCCAATACACTGGCAGCAGATGCTTATTCTTATTCTTCAAAGTCCTAGAGTTCTTAGACTTGTAGATAAGCCCGGACTTTAACATGAAGCCCGCAGCATTCCCACACATGATCAGGGTAACGCGGTCTTTGTGACCTTTAAATCCCAGGGCTTTAGCTTCTTCCTTGAAGAGAATAGTGCGAGACGGCATTTTCTTCCAAAATAACCCAGTCTCATCCATGTTAAACACTTGCTCAGGAGCATATTCCCCTTCAGCGATAATTTTCTTAAAATCGTTGTTCACATAATCTTCAGCTGCAGCTGTATCTGCAGAGGCAGCTTAACCATAAACCGAAACGCTCTTTAGGCCATAGCATTATTGAAATTTGGCGAACCATCCCTTGCTTGCCACGAAAGATTGTTTCCTCAGTGGAGAATCGCTGGAGGGTCCTGGTTGTGGGTCGTCAATATCTTTGTCTCTCTCCTCCTCTCCATGGTCGTCGTCGGGTTCGTTTGCAGCGAATGTCTCATACAGCTTCTTCGCCTTTGTTTGTACGATACTGGTGTCAACGCTGATGTTCTTCTTTCTGCAATCAGCAATCCACAGGGCCAAAGCAGATTCCATCCGCTCTATTATCTTATTGCGGGGTGTTACGACCCTCTGTGCTGTTTTACTAAATAAAATAGTCGCTGTTTTCCTGATATTTGCCTCGTCTTTTTTGATGTATTGAACAGTAGATTCATTGAGGCCAAAATGGCGGCCGACATCAGCAAATCTTCTTCCTTCTTTCAGCATATCTAACAGTTTTACCTTATCTGCTATGGTTAACATCTTCCTTTGCCACTTAGGCTCACTACCAGAAGCCTTAGAAGATGAAGGATGCTTGGGAGACATAATAAAAAATCACAAGCACAACGAACGGCACACATGTGAGTTAGACTGAACGGGTGAGGCGAAACAATGGAAGATGGTGGGAGAACCAAGCTTCAATCAAAAAGCCAATCAGACCCCATGATACAAAACATACAGAAAAACAATTCTGTGATTCATCGTCTCCCACCCTTTCAGCCAATAGCATCCCATGAACTATCTCACGTAGGTGCGAGCCTTTGCGTTTTCCAAGATGCCAATACAGTGTACGCTATCGTACAGTATTTCACATGGTGCAATACTGTTAGTTATATGTTTAAATTTATGTTTTCTTTATTATTTCTTAGACTAGGAAAAATTTTTTTATCAATAAAATAATGAAGATACTGGAAATTTTAATACATACTAGCTCACGTAGGTGCGACCCTTTACGTTTTCCGAAACGCTGATACCAGTATCGTATTTAACATGGTGCAATACTGTGAGTTACATGTTTAAATTTTATTTTTTACTAGTTTTTACTGTTTTATTATTCTTAGGCTAGGAAATACATATTTTCATCAATAAAATAATGAAAATACTGGAAATTTTAGTTTGTGCTAGCTCACGTAGGTGCAACCCTTTGCGTTTTCCGAAATGCCAATACCGGTATCACACTTTCTATGGTGCAGAGTTACATGTTTAAATCAATTTTTTTTTTTATTATTTCTTACCGTTTTATTATTCTAAGGCTGGGAAATACATTTTTTTATCAATACAATCATGAAAAAAAAAACATTCCATAAAATAATGAAAACTTAAAATTTTTATGTTTTAATATTTTAATATTCTCGCATATGCGCAGAAAAAAAAATAAATCTTGCCAAAAAAAACTGCGATGCAATGAATTTGCAAAAGGTGAACCGCGATATAGCGAGGGATTACTGTATATATATATATATATATATATATATATATATATATATATATATATATATATATATATATATATATATATATATATATATATATATATATATATATATATATATACAGTTAATAGATGAATGGGGGGACCTCACTAAGTTAACTCCCATTGTCTGTTGTTTCCAAATTGGGTCTGTAGTGGCAACATTTATATTACGAAACAGGTTTGGTTAAGTAAGTTAAGCACTATATCAAGCTCAACAACCAAAGTGGCAATATAAAATGCCTGTACACTGTAAATATAATAAATTCAACATCTGTGTGTGTGTGTGTGTGTGTGAGAGAGAGAGAGAGAGAGAGAGAGAGAGAGAGAGAGAGAGAGAGAAAATGAGTATATACATGGGGTTTTATTATTATTATTAGTTATTACAGACACTCCCCAACTTACAAACGAGTTAGGTTCTAGAGGTCCTTTCATAAGTAGAATTGTTCGTAAGTTGTGTTTGGGTAAAAAAATAAAAAAGGCACTATGCAATACATACATATGCAGTACTGTACAGTACTTTGGCTAAAGACACTTTACTACATAAAATAAAGCCTGCGTTATTAATGAATTTTAATATTTTCATAAGTTTATATTTTGTATGTACAGTACTCTATATATGTTTGTAGTCGCCGTGGCTCAGTCGGTAGCGTCTCCGACTCTGAGGCGTCAGGTCGAGGGTTCGCGCCCCGTCACGGTCTGAGGTTAGCAAAGACATGCACTCAGCGTAAGGATTACATCTGCCAAAACAAGTCCTTCGCAAGAAGGCAACCGTCCTAGCCCTTGGTTGATAAGGGAGTCCGTGACGTAAAACCGGAACCGGAAGTACTCTATATATGTTTGTTAAACACCTGAGAGGACTGTAATTATTTACAAAAGGTTCCAAGACCCTTTGCTTCAGATATCCCTTTTGAAGAGAGGGATAGAGTTATTCTTCTCCCAAAGAGTTAATAGCTCTTCTCCAGATATGTCTTCAATAATGAACAAACAAACAAACATTTACTTCCATTATTGTACAATGGTTATTCTTTTAAAAGTAAAGTAACTTATAAGCAGACATGTAACTGAACTAATATGTAAGAGGGTAATACATACAGTTAAATTAAATGTAGCTTTCATAGAAAATAATAATGATGTAATAATGTTAACAATAATGTTAATAAAAAAGTAGTAATAATAACACTACATGCAGTATCGTTATTATCGGCATCATTGCCATATTTGTTTTCCTTTCAATGAGAATAATTAGTTCTTAACTTAGAGAACAGAGAAGTTGATATCAGTTTACTTATAGAGAGGTTAGTGTTAAGGGAAATTGCATTAAATCATTAAGTTTAGTTTATGTGTGAGCAGCAACTATTTGTCCAAAAGAAAACTATATAGTTTGCCTTTGAAAGCTGTGAAGGAGGATGCATTTTTAAGATGCTCTGGAATATTGTTACAGAGTGATGGCCCTTTAATAGTGATCATTTTTGAACCTGCTTCTGTGTTTGTTCTGTGAATAAAGAGCTCACTGCTCTGTCTTGTGTTGGTTCACCTTATATCCCTGACTGTTTTTAAATCAAATAGCCAGCTAGGATAATGATGGTCCAAAATTTTGAATACAAAAACATAAATAGCATAAGTGACCTTGTTTTCTGCCCGCAGCCACCCAAGTTTAATGAGAGCTGGTGTGATGTGGTCATATTTTCTTATTCCTCATAGGGCAACTCGAGCTGCAAAATTAATAAGCTTCTGTATTCTGTTTATCTGAGTCTTAGTGGTAGCTCCCCAAACAGTTGTGCAGTAATTAATGTGACTTAGGGCTAGAGATTCAACAAGTTATTCGAGTGGTAGTCTCAAAATTGTCTTTTATACGTGATAAGTGCATTAATGTTCCTGTAACCTTTTTGCATACTTTATCTATGTGGGAATCAAATAACATGTAGTTATCAAAGTGAATTCCTAGGTTTTTGACTGTTTTGCTAGGTGTAATAATATTGCCGCAAAAATTAATTGTTGAGTTTCCTGGAATTTGTGCTATATGGAACCTTGAACCAATAAACATGCATTGTGTTTTACTTTCGTTAATTGTCAGCCCAATTTCTTGAAAATAGGTCTAAATTTTTGACAGTGTTTTTTCTACTCTTAAGGTTAGCTCTGGGAGATTATTAATATCACCATTAAGGAGTAGTTAAGTGTCATCTGCATATTGTACGACTAGACAGTCAGAAATGAAAGAAGATAGATAATTTACGTAAATGAAGAAGAGGATAGGACCAAGTACTGATCCCTGTGGAATACATGCCGAGACACTTTTCTAAAAAAGTGTCATCAGCAAATTTGCTTTGTACTTGGTGTGCCACGCTGATGCTTCACCAACATATGAAATATCCAGAAATTTCTTCACTACCATTTAACTTCTATTAAACCTTGGAAAAGCACCAACGCATAGCAAGTACAGAACAATCTTTGCTGCAGACACGTATCTGGTAAAAGATGCTTGGACCTCTCTGGAAGTGGAACTTCCTGGTCTGCATCCTTGGAAGAAGAATTTCTCTATCAATCTCTTCAATAGGGATAATTGGAACAATATGTTCTGAAACCTTGTGTAATAATTAGTCCTCTCTGGCGCTTCTTAACTACTACATAAAACATAAAGTATGCAGTATTACTGAATTTTAATACAGTAATAATAATGTAATAATACAGTACAGTACAGTAATACATACATAATACATGAGTAGATAATGTGTGGGTTTTTGTTTGTATCTCCCAATCTTACGAACAATCGACATAAGAACATCCACAGATATGAACAAAGTGCGCTGAGTCACGTTTATAAGGAGTAGATTTACTGCAAGTTCAAACTTTCTGGGCAGTGGCTATCGCGCCTAAAACGATGTTTGGATGCTAAGACGGCGCGTGCAGCACTGTAGTATGCACATGTTGTCTCTAGTCTGTTCTCAGCTAATGCTCCATAAAAACACTCTGAAACTCTGTATTGTGTCACAGAGTTTTTGTCAGGAAATATCCAGCGACTTGCTTATCCATCATTAGTGGTGAAAAGTGTAGGGCTATTGATGTTAGTGGTGCTTAAAAAAAAAAGAAGTCATATTACGGAAACAAAAATGGCAATAATAAAAAAGTGGATAGTGGTGAAAAAATGCTGAATGCAGCTTGCACTTACAATATGAATTGTTCCACTGTGGGCATGATTTACCAGATCAAAGATCGTATTATGGAACATGTGAAAAGTGCAGTGCCTATGCAGTCTACTATTATTAGTAAGAGGAGGAGAAGCCATAGAAGAAATGGAAAAACTTCTATTTGGATGGAACACCAGTGGCAGCTGCAGATAAGCTTTAGTTTCATGTTGATTCACAAAAAGGGTTTGTTCCATTTCGAAGACTTGAGGGCTAGGCCAGGTGAAAGTGTTGGTGATGAAATATTTCCAGAAAGTTATGGATAGCTCCAACATTTTATGACACATGCAAAATTGCATCATCTTTCCATTAGTGGTGAAACATCAAGCTGTCAAGAAATTCCCGAACAAGCTAAAAGCATCATCAATGATGGTAGTTATCTTCTGCAGCAAATTTTCAATTGAGAATGAGACTAGCCTTTTTTGGAAAACCAATACAAGAAAATAAATACATCAACTGAGAAGAGAAGCTGATGCCAGGCTTTAAGACTAAGAAGGATAGGCTGACCTTGATAATCGGTGGCAATGCTTCGGGAGACTTCAAACTCAATCCACTTTTAGTTTAGACCTGAAAATTGACAGACATTAAAGAATGTCATGAAGTGTTCTCTTCCCGTAATTTGGAAGTCCAACAACAAGGCATGGGTGACAATCGAAGTGAGGAATGGTTTTTCTGCCACATTATACCTGAAGTCAAGCTGTATTACCAGGAGAAGGGACTCCTTTTCATGATTCTCATAGTCTTGGATAATGCCCCTGGCACCCACCACACTTGGATGATTATCATCTGGACGTAAAAGTTGTCTCTCTGCCTCCTAATACAACTTCACTCCTTCAGCCAATGGTTCAAGGTGTAATGGCCAATTTTAAAAAAACATTACACTTCGCATGTACAAGGAAGCATTGATGGCAGTGCGTGATAACTCTAATATGACTATTGGAAGGCATCTAATATCTACACATGTATCAAATACATTGATGGATCTTGGCACGAAATTATTGAAACCCTAATGAACGGAGTTTGGAAGTCTTTATGCTTACAGAATGTCAATGATTTTAGAGAAATTTCATCAAAGGGAGAGGTCAAGAAAATTGTTGAAAAACTCATCAAAACGAGCAAAGAGCTAAGGCTTGACTTGGAGAAAGAGGAATTTGAAGAGCTGTTCAAGTCACATTCGAATGAAACGACAAATGACAAACTAATGGAATTAGAAGCCATGCAAAAAGAGGAAGAAGAAAAGCTTGTTCCTTTGAAGAAATTTGACACGAAGTTCATGACCGATGGGTTTCCTTTTTTGGGTTTCCTTTTTTGGTAAAATATCTCACTATTTTTGAAAACCAGGACCCGAATGCTGGGAGTTTTTTAAAAGTAGCAAACTTCATTCACGATGCCATGCAGTGTTATTGTATCAAATACGAAGAAAAGAAAAAAGAATATGCAAATTTCCTTAGAACAATTCTCCAAGAATCGTGAAGATCCACAAGAAACTGATGAAGAAGTGCTATATTCCTTGGAAATTGTAGAAACAGTGCCTTAAGCCCCAGGTGTTTCATTTCTGTTGCCTTCTACTTCAGCTTCCTACTCTGCCTCCTCTTCATCCTCCCCCTTCGATGCAGACAACCCAATACTAACATAATCCCGCAAAACTTCACTCATAGATACTCACAACCACAAATCACCGCACAACCTATATCAAGTTTCAACATTAATATATATGTACATTATACATACCTGGCTCTTGCAAGAATCTCATACGTGTTCAGGGTATCTACTGGTACTTCCTCATCTCGAATTTCTGAACCAGGCAGATATTCGAAGGCATTCAAAACTAAGAAACTTTGAACATAAGACAGTAAGTACCTGGAATAATTAGAAGTAACATATTAACTAATGCCGCAATAGTAATTATGGTCCAGTATATACTTTTAGGATACATTCATAATTTATATTTATAATAATATAACAACTAAGGTGACAAATACTAAATCATAACTAGAACTTGCTTAATAAGAGATCCTCCATTATCACCGATCATTGAAACTCTTTTACATATCCTCTCCACTTTCAAAAACCTCTCTCGGATAGCTTCTTCTGTATAGACACCACGCTCTACTGCCTCTTCAGGTATGGAATTAACGACAGCTTGAATAAAAGGATTGGATTCACCTAGGAAAGATATAGAAATAATTATCTACTACGAAAGTAGTTACATAAAATAATTCTGTACTCTTTTTGTAAGTTTATTATATACACATATAATGTAAATGAAAGTTTACAAAAGAACTGCAAACTTTTTATAATAAAGAAACTGTGAATATTTAATACAAACAACTTTGCATAATATATATAAAAGAGGGAGATTGTGGATAGGCGACATGCCCCATCACAGTGTACTGTGATGGATGGGTGTGAAGGGTGTTGCCATGTGATGAAGCGGTGGGCGGCAACCAGCTGAGACTATTAGGCCTCCCTGCACAATATCCTTGCCCATCTACCTTGTGAATGACCCAAGCAAGAAGGTAGGGGGAGAATTGTGGCACCTGTTTATCCCCAAGGAGCTACTTGAGCTATGTGTGTTTCTTGGCTTGGTTGCCTTACTAGGTTTATGGGGCCATATATATAGATACATATATAAAAGAACAAACAGTGATTTCTAAGCTTTAATTAGTAAAATTACGAACCACGGCATACTATTTGCCGTACAGTATTCAATCAATAATCATCAAAATAAAAAGCTTCTACACAATATACCTCCAGCTGTCTTGATTGCAGTAACATGTTCACGAAGAGGTTTTAGTTGTTCTTCCCATGATTTGGCTTGGTCTGCTCCAAGCCTGTGAGAGAAAAAAAGAGTAATTTTTTTTTTTATTCTTAACATGGAGCCTTATCCTCCTGAGGATCAGAGTGGCCAAACAAGAGAAGAAGAGTTTTCCCATACCTGGCACAACCTCAGCCCTTCTACCAGTTATCTAAAGGCAGAAGAAATAAATTCAGTAAAAGGAGGGACTACTAGCGCTTCACTCCTATGCCTCTTCCAGTCTCTTCCTGAGGCACACAATAAGAGTGTGGCATTCTTTCTCCTTCACCACCAGGGTTACAACCCGGGTATACATATTCAGAAAAACAGAAATAATTAAGAGATGAATGGAAACTAAAAATTTGAGTTCAATGATAAAATACAATGGGCCTATATAAATTCAGTATCATTTATCACAATTTTACTCTGCTTTTATATATTAGCTCTTCCTTAAATTAGAATTTAACAGTTTTTCTTTTGCTTACAGTTATTCATATTCAAAGGTATTATATATATATATATATATATATATATATATATATATATATATATATATATATATATATATATATATATATATATATATATATATATATATATATATATATATATATATACAGTAATCCCTCGTTTATCACGGGTGTTTGGTTCCGGGACCACCTGCGATATGTGAAATTTCGTGAAGTAGCAGCACCATATTTATTACAGGTATTTTACATTTATTTTTACCTTTACTGTATATACCCTCCCTGTACTGTTAACAACTCACCCTTTACATTATTAATAACAGCGCGCAAGCGTAAATTTATATGAGTGTGACAGGTAAGTTTACCATAAATAACAGCGCGCAAGCGTAAAGCTATATGAATGTGATAGGTAAGCTTACCATGAATGTCACTGTCTTCCTGATATTCGCCTCTTCTTTCTTGATGTAGCGAACAGTAGATTCGTTGATGCCGAAATGGCGGCCGCCAACCGAGAAACTTCTTCTTTCCTTCAGCATATCTAATAGTTTTATCTTATCTGCTATGGTCAACATTTTCCTTTGCCACTTAGGTCCACTATCAGAAGCTTTAGAAGATGAATGACGCTTGGGAGGCATTACAGAGGTTGAAATGCGTGAGTAAAATAAATCACAAGCACAACGTATTAAGAGGCACAACGCGAAAGGCGCACACGTGAGTAACTGAATGGGTGAGGCGAGACAATGGAAGATGCTGGGGGAATCAAGCTTCAATCAAAAAGCCAATCAGACCATAGTATACAGAACACATTTCTGTGATTCGTCGTCTCCCACCCATCAGCCAATAGCATCCATTGTACTATCTCACGTAGGTGCAACCCTTTGAGCTTTCCAAGACGCCGATACGCTATCATACGGTATCTTATTTGGTGCATTACTGTGAGTTACATGTTTAAATTTATGTTTTTTACTAATTTTTACTGTTTTATTATTCTTAGGCTAGGAAATACTTTTTTATCAATAAAATTATGAAAATACTGGAAATTTTAATAAATACTATCACACGTAGGTGCGACACTTTGCTTTTTCCAAGACACCGATACCGGTATCGTATTTTATATGGTGCAATACTGTGAGTTACATGTTTAAATTTATGTTTTTTACTATTTTTTAAAGTTTTATTATTCTTAGGCTAGGAAATCCTTTTTTGTATCAATAAAATAATAAATATACCGGAAATTTTAATATTTCCACATATCGTGGATTCCCGCGATATACTCAGAAAATCTGCGATATAAAATACATATGCTCGCCATATATATATATATATATATATATATATATATATATATATATATATATATATATATATATATATATATATATATATATATATATATATATATATATATATATATATATACACAGAGGGTCCCATTTTAACATCAGGGTTCCATTTTGACAGATGACTTAAAGTGGATTTTGACGCAAGTTGGAAAATATTTAAATTCTAACCGAAGTCCCCCAACCAATGTTAAAACTAAATACAGGGTACTCTAAAACATAGAAAAATAATCTAAGACAAAAAATAGTAAAACTAAACTTAACAGTATTGCTTACCTTTACTTGTGTGATTTAAAACATAAAAATAGCAAAATTACACTATAGTACAGTACAGTATAATATTGCTTACTTTCACTCGTGTGGTTGACTTACACACTGGAAGAGGCATTGCATGGGATGGTAAAACCCCCTCCCTATTTCTGCTTACACACTGGGGAACTCTTTTGATCCTTTCTCATCACCACTAGCTAGCAGCTTCACCTTGCACCCTTAGGTTATGCAAATTAGCACAACTCTTAAAACGATTAAACTAACCCCTACTGGCCACAAACTCTTCATTTTCACTCCCTGTTCCAAGCATTTTACTATTTCAACTTTAATTTCCATGGTGATGGCATTTCTTTTTTTCGTAACACTGCCATCAGAACTATCACCACTACGCTTAGGAAACATAGTAATGTCGAGCAAAACCAACGAGAAAAGAAGATGAACATGAGAAACAATATGGCAGGCGAGAGTAAACTGAGTGGTGGTTCTTCTTCTTCTAATGCCACATGGCACCATATTCTTACAGAACACTCAATAAACTAGTTCACATAAAATCGTATTTACGGCTACGTATTTGGTACTCTTTTTTAAATTCAATATTATCCTTAAATATAATCAACTACATAAACAAATAAAAATACAGCTGTGCTGCTAGCTATGTATTTGTCCACTGCGCTCGCATATTGTTCAGCGTGGGAGGATTGAATTTACCGAACCAGCCAGGAAGGTTAAAAATTAATTTAATAATTACTTATTGGCCTACGACGTAACAATAAAATGACGTAACTCGGAACGACGTTCTACAACCTCATATATATATATATATATATATATATATATATATATATATATATATATATATATATATATATATATATATATATATATATATATATATATATATATATATATATATTTTATATATATATATATAAAATTACATAAAATATAAACAAATTATAAAGAAAATACTACATACATATACATGACCCCATTCCCCTTGTAACAGGGGTGGCTGAGCCAAGAAACCCATTCATCACGATCCACACATACCTCAACCACTCCTCTTAGCTCCTTGGGGTTGCCACATTTACCCCCCTACCGCCCTGCTTGGGTCATCCACAAGGTAGGCAGGCAAGGATATTCTATAGTGAGGCCCAACAGCCGCAGCTGGTTTACCCTCAACGCTTCTTCACATGGCAACTCCCCTCACACCCGACCATCACAGTTCGCTGAACTAGTAGGTGCGAAAAATCTCTGGTCCGTATCACCTATAAACAAGCTTCCTCCATTCCTCCCTGCTTCTTTCACACACTCTTTCCTACTCTACTGACATTTCATGTGCATCCAATGTCCTTTTCATGCCATCCATCCATATCATTCTTAGTCTTCCTCTTGGCCCAACTCCAACCACTTTTACACTCCACACTCTTTTCGATATTCCTTCATTACTTATTCTCTCCAAGTGTTCAAACCAACTTAATACTCTCTGATCTATCCTATCCAGCAGCTACAATACTGTTCTACATTATAAGTACAATACTACTCTTCAATCTCTTTTTTTACTTTGGTTTCAAAAATACATTTTCTATATGACATGAAATGTACCTAAGATTAGTATAAATGTTACAGCTTGGCAACTATATTACTGTCTTCAAAAAAATTGACAATTATCTCATTTTATAAACGTGTTTTAAAGTTTCATATTAATTCAAGCAATCATAGTTACATGTAAATAGCAACTTAATATTTACGCATATCTTTTTTATTCAAACAATAATGTCTTACACAAGCTTGACTATATCGTGAGATAAAACTTACATATTATACTATGACTACATAATTATGAAACAAAAATACAGAGCTGAATAGGGTGGCAGAAAATATGTAAAAGAAGTCTTCATTTTAAATTACTGTAGGGAAGTGTCCTAAAAGAGTAAAGCAAGCAAAATCTGATACTCTAATTGGACCTAATAGTGCTGGAGTTGTAAGGGTAGAGGACTTTAAATAAGTTTCACAATGATATTTTCAAATACATCAGCCTGATCCCAAGCTCTACTTCGAAAGAAAAAAATAGGTTCTGGTTAAGGCAGGCAGGATTTTGATTGTAAGGAGTAATTGCAGCTTCTAGTGGTGGAAATGTGGAAGAAATAGGAATAAAATTTCAATTCATTCTAAAACTATTGGAAAATTAGGAACTGGGAAAACTCACAATTTAACAATTCAAATCAAAACCATGCATGAGCAGTAAATAACAGTATAGAAGAAATATACTTACCTAAGAGCACTCCTTAGAGAATCACAAGCTAACCATAGCTCACGGGCAGCATAAGCAGCTTTATCTACATCAGCCCTTGCTCTCATAGCATTCTTAAAAAGAGAACAATATCCAAGTTAATGTGATAAAGCTGCGAGGGCATCGTTGCTTTAAATGTAGCTTAGGGGTGAGTACTGGATTGTGAGAGAGAGAAAAATTTGAGGTTTTGGCGATGAAGAGTCTTAGAAGGCTTTGAGAAATCAAATGTTACACAATGGGAGAAACGACAGTCATAAAGACATTGGGACTTTGGTGGAGCTTATAAGAGTGACAGGAAAAGTTTGTGAAGAGAACAAACAAGCCTTGGTTGAAATAACTTTAAACATTTAACAGGAATGGATAAAGAAAGGATGAAGTATAATGCCAAATGTTTGTAAGAGCTTTAGCCATTATTCTGCATCGAAATGAGAGAAGTCTGTGTAGGAGGGGTCCTTACCATCCATACGGTAAATAGGATGCAAGGAAAAGAATGTACTGTACTGGCAAAAAGTTTTACCAAATGCAGTAAAAACTAGAGTAACATAACAGGGAGAAGGGAATGGGGAAACTTGAGCAAAAATACTATGGAATGGCTGCAAATATGCAGAAGAATTTTTTTGTTCAATATAATTTTTCCTCACATGAGTATGCACAGTGAATACAACCAATGAAAGAAAATTTCATGATAATTTAGAAACTTTTGCATCTCTCCATAAACGTAAGCATTAGCTCAGTCACAATTATTCATGTCTTATGCAGTGAAATGAGATAAAAATATTGATAATGCTAACTTTCAGAAATAGTCTTTAGTTCTTTCAATATTACCCTGGACCCATCATCAGAGCCTCATATTACATAGCATATTAATATTATAAATGCAAAGACACAAGCATAAGGATGTAACTCTACGTAATAACCTCCTCTTTTTGTTTTTTAATTGGCTCTAATTACCCAAATAGTTTTTGCAGCCGACAATGGCAAAAATAAATTAACAGACTTTCCTTTGTACAGTTACTATAATTCAAGACAATATTAAACTCTTAGTTAAAGAAAAAAAAATCCATCTACTGGCTCTTGGCAACCCTTTGATTACGTGATTCAAACATACAATAATATCAAAGCAACATACTTTGAGCCCATCAAGCTGGCCTTGCATTTTTGAAAGAGCTGTTAAATATGTGTCCTTCACACTATGTACTTCATCATCCAAACGACCTGACCATCTGAAAAATACCACGTATGTTTGTAATTAAAATAAATTTATACAATAGTGGTCTTCAGTATATGTACATGGTAAAGAGCTTGAAGGTTATAAAACATAATTATTCCCTTGACAGTACACTAAACACAACATAAATATCACCTTGTACTCATTATTGCCAAAGAAAAGACTTACTTAGTTTCTAATTCCTTTTCTTGAACAGACAAAACATCAGAGATATGATCGCTATGAGCAGCAGCTTGTCGTTTTAACTGAGCTCGCAATTCACCTTCCAGTTCTTCTCTTAACTGTGCTACTTTCCGTCTACATTAATAAATAAATACACAAACATTAATAAAGGATTTTTCACATTAATAAAGGATTATCCTAATAATGAACTGACTCCTTCTTCAAGTTGCGTTTAGGCAAAAATATAATTCAAGGATGGACAGACTGCCGGTTCTTTTGCACTCCCCATACATCTTATACTTATCTAGAGCAAATAGGGAGTACAAGTGTAGAATATTATTTCTCCCACATCTAAATTACTACTATAAATGTTCATATGAAGAGAATAAACTTTTTAAGAACAGAAAAAAGGGAAATCTTAATGGAATATAAACAGAAGTAAGTTATCTATACTAACCTATACTCTACCTCTAGCTGCTGATTCTGTTTGTCCAATTCTGCTGATATACGTGCATCTAATAATTTTGAGTCTTCTACGCGCTGCTTACCAAGAGCTTCTTTGAAACGATCATGTTCAAATGACTGCCAAGGAAATACCAATCAAGAGTTTCATTACTGTTATTGTACAAGCTTACAATAAAGTTCAAAAATCAATTATATAAAATTTAAAAAATTTCAAATAGCAGATTAAATACAATACTTATTTTAGCAAGTTCATCCATGAGCAAAAAAAAGTCATACGACCATTCTAACTGGTTGATAACCTTTTCGAAGAAACTTTATCTGGCAAAAATAGCATACAATTTTCAAGAATGACACAATAAATATCTCACATGGGATAGCATCTGCATTTAAGTTGCAGGATCATTAAGGTAACAACCATAAAGTGCATGAAACAAGTAATAGAAGACACAAATACAAAATTTCATATATAAATGAAACTATTCAAATAAATATTTAAATGAAGTTAGTTACAACAAATTATGAATAAAGTTTTCAATATCTAAGAGTAAAACATATAAGAAAAATATTTCAAGGTGAATACATGGTTTACTTTATATACAATTTCTTCAAAAAAATTTAAATTATCATGAAATAATTAAGAAAGAGGAGGCTTTCATTCAATATGGAATGAACACAAGAATGCAATGTCAACTCACCTGAACATCAGCCTGATATGGACATGAAAGAAAATGAATTGAAAATAAAAGAGAATTAGTAAACAGCAAATAGAGTAGAAACTTTAAAGGACATAAGCTACTCAAGATAAAAAAATAAAACTCGTAAATTATATACTACTCTCTATAATTCAGACTACTATATGGCCTGTTTTTTACCTTTGGTCTTTTAACAGTGGTAATAACACCTGCATCTTGGTATACCCGTATGATATTTCTGAGTAAGATATGTGAAATAACTTTGTGAGCAAGGATCTTTAATATGTATGCATTTCTAAGGTGATCCTCTTCGACAGATCTTTTAACTGGATAAGAGTGAAAGAAATAAATGACTGCATGGAAAAAAAATTATTGGCTCATCAATTGAAAAATGTAATGGAGGAAAAGTTACAAGACTAGCTGAAGACAAGTTTTCAGAACAGCAAAATCCACACTGAAAAAAAGGCATTGCATGAAGAGAGACAGAAGTAGAAACATGGTTAGCATCAAATGGGCACATAAATTTCTATAATGTAAAAAAGGTTCTGAGAATAATGAATGCTGCCATAAAGGTGAAACAAAATTATTTATGATTTGTTCAAGTAGAAAGATATAAAAGGTAAAGAAAAATAAGACAATGACATTAATGAAAATAAAAAAGGAAAGAGGCAGTCTGGAATCCCCTATAAGGTCTGAAAGGGAAACGGGAACCAAAGTACATGTAAGTACTAGTATTCAAAAACAGCATGCATTGAAAGAGAGTGGGATGGACTTGAAATAAATTCACCATCATGTGAAAGAGTTTTAGTCACAAATGGGGTGTTATAAGCTACAGACAAATGAACATAATACTGTACTGTTTATACCATAAAAGCTGCAAGGCACAATTTAGCCTGAATAGCATACTACAGTATATACTGTATAACTCTTTACATACTGTATCAGCAAACAGAATTATCAGCCAGAAATTTGGGTTAAAAGCAGCAAAAAAAAACGAACATATAATTGAAGCAGCTTTTCAACAATTAGTATGCCCCAAAGTAGCAAAGAAATATTTCAGAGATGTTGCCATAACTTGAAGAAGTTCGAAAGATTACCAAAACCAAACAATAAGGAAAGCAGTACAACTTCGTCTTATATCCTCACACCTATAATCAGCTGTTTTAAGATATAATAATTTTAGGGAGAAGGGATTACTGTACTAGCCTTTTGTTTCCCTATCCCTTTCTTAGGGTATGCTGGGAATTAAGATATGAATAGTTTCTCCTCTATCACCAGAGATAATATTCATCTACAGTTTAATAAAGACACTACTACGAGCTACTGAGTTTGTCATCGCTGCTGTGGTTTCTTTATCAACACAGGGAACCACTCGATTTGGAAGTACAACAAATATAAACAACGTAATATTGTAGAACAAACTGTATTTCAAATGTTATCTGAACTCAACAGGGGAAGAAAATCTGAATTTTGATATAATTCCACAAGATCCTCTTATATTTGACTTTGGAATGAGAAAGAAATCTCACATACTGTATAGAGAGACCGACTTCAAAATTTTTTCATTAGAAAATACCAGTATATAATTTAAGGAAACCATCTGTTAACATAAATCTGTAGGATATTTGAAGTCTATCCATTAATAAAGTTCCAACTAAACTATCAATTACGAATGAATATCAATTCAAGATATTAACATTTATGGATTACAAAAAAATGCTGTACAGTAATTTGAGTTACAACTTTTTCATAAAATATTTCATACATAATGCAAAAACAGAAATCAAATCAGCTGGGCTACATTATACTGTGCACATCCTGACTTTTATATATATATATATATATATATATATATATATATATATATATATATATATATATATATATATATATATATATATATATATATATATATATATATATATATTATATATATATATATATATATATATAATATAATATATATATATATATATATATATATATATATATATATATATATATATATATATATATATATATATATATATATATATATATATATATATATATATATATATATATATATATATATATATATATAACACACACACACCCTAACACTTCAAATTTACTTTCTGTGACAGTAGAAAGAATATGCTACAAGCATTCATTTGACGAAACCCCAAGTAACATTTCAACATATATGTAAAAAGTCTGATAAATATAGTCTTCGCTAACAAATTCACTTTCTTAAGTGCCTCATATATGTGTTCATGCAAAATATTGAAAGCAATTAAGAAAAAGTAACTATATTAACAGACAACACCAGAGCAATGCATCAGTTTTTGTGCAGTTAAAAGGAAGTGCATTTTTTCAAAGCAACTATTTAGGAGCTATTGCAATCTCTTTATCTACTAAAGCAATTGGAAATACTTCCAATTTTCACTGTAAACTTTTGTAAAGCTTGAAACATGCTGGAATCCTTTGATGTATCAGCATGGATGAAATGAACTACGCCAAACTATTAATCAGTGTTCATAATCTGACATAAGTGACTAATATTGATAGCTACACAGCTTTAGTTAACCTTGGGAAGTACTGGTTCTTAACTGAACTTGCTTCAACCCAAGAATTAGATGAATTTAACCCTTCCATATATATTCCCAGTCTCAATATACTACGATAGGTTTTAAAGACTGAAGAAAAGTCTGATGATCACATACAAGGAGTACAACTGTTATAATATATTCCCAAGGTTAACAGAATGTGCAAATATATCTCTGTAAACATTTGTTGATATGTCTCCCAAACTTAAAGTGGCTATAGTTTACCTGTTGCCGTGCAACTTGCTTCTGCAGTTGCAAGACCTTCCTGTGGGCATGAGCTATGATAAGATTTAGCTCATCTCTTGTTAACTTGTCACTAGTCTCGCCTAACTTGACCTCTGGCAATAATGCTCTCAATTCAGATTCAAACTGTTCGCGGCCAGATTCTACAAGGTCCTTGTAGTCGCCTGTCAAGAACAGTTAACAGTATTTATAAACCATCTACTTAGAACTCAATAAGCAATACATATAAAACACAACATTCAAATATACTGCAACTGAATGTAACTAAGAGAGGATCTAACAAATAAAAAAGGCTATTATGTGAAGTTTGTCTTTTTACTCACTGACAACATTGCCATCTCTTTCCGATTGTGATACGATAGATCTGACACCTTCCAAAGCATACTTCAAGTCTCCCAGTTTTTCTTCAGCAGATAGAAGGCTTTTGTTATCTCTAGTAAGTCTAGACTCGTAACCTCGAACAATCTGGTCCTTTAACTGCTCTAATGAATTTCTGTTAATATAAATATACATTCAAGGACTATTTAGAAATCATAAACAAGTGGCTGACTTATGAAACAAAGATCTATAAACACAAACTAATAGAAAATATTAACAATTATAGAAAGGTAATTAGTATAAATCATGTAACGGGTATTCCATCAACACCACACTGGCAACTACTGTCGTTACTTATTACACAGAAAATGTTTAATTACTCCAGTTACATAATACCTGAGCAACTTACGTAGCCGCATTGACTCTCTCCTCGGCTAACTGAATGAGCTCTGCTCGCTTAGCTGATAATTCAGCAACAGCAGAAAAGAGAGCTTCCTTATCCAAACCAGCATCAATGGCTTGATAAGCTCTTTCTGCAAGTTGTCTAATAAGCACAGCAGCATCTTCGGCTGCTGATAAAGCATCTGAGATTTTCTTCTCAGAAATCTTGGTCATATCTTCCAGATTCTGGATGAGAGCAGCATTTTCCATGTCTTCCACTGCTTCACCAGAGGCCAATCTTTCCTCTAAGTCAGAAACTGCTGTGAGAAATAAGGATGATGCTATGATAAATGAGAGTGAAAGAATAATAAGTAAAAAAAAAAAAAAACTGACAGCAATAAGGATGAATTTTAACATGGAAGAGCCATAAGCAAAACCGTAAGACTGCTACAAGACAACCACAGCTCAGAGAATGTGACTAAAGAAGTCCTATGTGATAATCACCATACATCATGAATAATGACTAGAATTCAAGATAAATGAGAATCATGAGAAAACTCGTTTCATCTATTAATAAGGTAGGAGAATCTTTTAAAATCTACTTTCATCTATCATTAACTTAAGAGAATCAGGAAAACAATTAACTTTTTATCTGTCAATTAGACAAAGCAGCGGATAATCATGTGAAAATGGTGATTTGTCATTCAAAACATTAATTAAACACAAGAAAATACTGGATAATAGGAAGGAAGAAAAATCACGTGCAAATATAAATTATATCTATTAACAGGACAAAGCTAAAAAAAAGTGGTTTTCAAAGCAAGAGTTTCATCATCATAAAATATTCAAGCATTCAAAGCAAACATTTTACAAACTCGTAACATAATATTCTGTAATAAAGGCTGCAGCTTTATTA
>JAXCGZ010004376.1:45000-53315 GCA_037179515.1 Halocaridina rubra
CCAAGTATATCAGGTGAATAATCCTAAAAAAAATAATTGTCATGAATTAATGTACGATTTTAATTTAGTTTTACTTAACTCATTCTGTAACAATAGAGTATACAGTATACGTAAATTAGGTTTCAATAAATTACAAATTCACCAATGGTAAATGGTAATTCGCAGGCCAAGTATGATGTGCTACATAAGCAAGGTAGAGGGAAGCTTGAATAATGTGCTAGGAGCTTCAAAACTGACTTGATAAAATGTTATAAATCCTAATTAGTAATTGTAAACATACGCAAGAACACCATGCAATTATTTCCATTATTAAGCAAAGCTAGTAGTATTACAAAGAGAAATTTATCTTATCATAAGTCAAAGAAACTCACCTCCCATGCTTTCACCAGATGTTCCAGTAACTAAGTTTTCAGTTTCAATACTTGGCTCAGGAGCAGGTTCACTTATACCTTCTGCTACAACTTCACTTCCTTCTGAGAAGTGTATTGGCCCTTGTTAGTTATAATAACCCTACGCCTTATATATGCCTATTCATATAATATAATAATGATAGATAGCCTAAAGTCTCGGCTACTTTGTTAGTGGATTAAAAAAGAAATCAGCACGCTCTGGTACGAGTTTTACAATTAAAATACTAATTCCTATCTAGACTACTAATATCAAACATGATATGCATACCCACTCTATTTACACAGAAATATCCTAGTTGCTACTAAATCCTTCATAACAACACTCAAAATGATGTTCAACCATTTTCATTAGTGTAAACCTGAATGTGAGAGCCTTGTCCTATTGTGCATAGTTCAGTCTCGTATATAGATAAGGGAAAATTAACCTTTATCATATGCATACTTTGTTGCTTAATTACTATATTTCAAAAATCTAAACGGTATTCTCTTAAAATATCTCTAACTAAAATGTAGTGTCAATTGACCTTCTACTTATCAAACAACATAATAAAGTATGATAAAAAAAACAACCCCTATTTACAAAGGGAGATATTTACACCTATGAATAATCCAAATAGAATACCACAGCTTTATTAACGAATAAAAAGAAAAAACATTGCAGTACACACAATACTTCCATTAATTTAAAAACATATGCTTTATCTAACACAATATCACAGACTGAATACATAAAATTTACCAGGTGTTGAGACTTCAGGTGCCGGCATTTCCTCTCTCATTTTCTTCTCCCGTTCTAGTCTTTTTCTTACAAGTCCCACATCAGGAGGCTTAGTAGCTTTTTGAGGTTCTATTTCAGGCATGGGGCCCAGTATAGCTCCTAAAAGGTAACTTGACCCCGGAATGGCATTTTCTACACCCTAAGATGAGATATTGAAAAACACCAAGCATATTAATGATCACGGTGAAAAAGAAAAAAAATTTCTCTGATACATTTAGTAAGTACTACAGATGTATTTCGAAATTATGTAGCCGATAGATCCTAATACTCTACAATCTGTGTGTCATACCTGATGCTCCATTAATGCATCCCTATAACCAATCCTATATCTATCAGTTTCCATCCCTTTTTCTTCTGGTATTCAAACACTCTGAAAGTTTATTGCCGCATTAGGTTTGCTCAGTGTTGACAGTCCCTAAGGGTGGTTTTCCACGATTAATCTATAACTGGGGAGTATGAAAAAACAAATTCTGAATCTGTTCTAAAATCACTCCCTATACTGTCATAATTACTATGCTTCCTAGAGGTATATTATGATGTATGGACTTGCAGCACGCTCAAAATAGATAATGAGCCAGTTCAATGTATCAGGGGTGAACAGCAGGACTGCTAAGACAAGAATTTTGATTTTAACCTTTCTCATAAGTGTAATCGTTTGCAGAAATTAAATTAGTTTTAGCTGTGGAGAGAAAATTAAGCCTTATACAAATATACAATATTTGGAAACTCTGAAAATACTCATTTGTATGGCAAAACTTCACTATCACATAGAGATATCTACACTGAATAAAGAGCTATTTTCTTGAAATTAATGTAATAATGAGGTCATGAGAGAACTAGGTGAGCCAATTTTTCTTAAAATTATAATTTCTGAGCTTACCTTTCGATTCTGAGGACTCCATGATGAGTAGCCTACCAAACCTGCTACAAAGGTTGTAGCTCCTGCTGCTCCAATGAGAGCCTTACCACCACCCCCACCTCCCCCTGAATAAGTGGACTGCAATCGTCGTTCTACACCTGCTCGGGCAACCTGAAGAAATAATGAGCACCATAGGAAGGAAATTAGCAAGATATTGCATTCTCCAAATGATCCATGGGTACATTTTCATATTTCTATTTTAAAAAGCGAGGGTAGCAACCATTTTCTTCAAGAATATTTGTATATGCTACTTTTATTTTGCAATCATGAAATTATTACTTGTAATGTTTCATTACTTCATAAATCTTTGAAGATTTATGGTTAATTTCTCACTATCCATCGGTTATAATATCGAATAGGTATCAGAATACGGTGTACAAGCCTTAACTTATTAATATGATGAAACAATGTACGTGAAATTTAAGATACAGCAGAATATAGTTGAATACTAGAGAAAACTTGCAAATTTTAGATCTATAAGTAAAATGTACACAAGAAGCAAAAAAGCTCTGTATAGAAGGTAAAAGAACACTGCCTTATCACAACTTACATAGCTCAATTACAGGCTAATTGACACAGGCCAAGCCATATCTTTTAAATCTCTCAACAATAATTACACACAAACACACATAGTATTTTTCTTCTACATGTATACTGTACACCATACGTATATACCTGAAAATACCAGGAATGATGGAAAGAGTTTGCTTGTCAATATTTCTTCAGTCTCCTCAAAGGTTGTCAAATACAATTTTCATTGTTCTCTACAGTAACTCAAGTAAGCCAGTCAATTTACTTATGTCATTACACAATACTGTAACCTAATATGTCAAACTTACCTAGAACTCTAAATATAGTACCATACGTGGTATATATTTACTTTCTAACACCCAATTGGAAACATACATCATGAAATTTATTATATCAGGCTGAGTTAAATTTGGTTAGGTTTCTTCGGTAACCACTATTGTATATTAGTTGATTTTGATACTGTCAATGCTTTCTATTTTCCTTTCATTCATTGGGCTTGTGAATTTATATTTTATATAACAATTACAAAAGAATAAAATTGTTGCCTATATCTATTAATATTTTTTTCTCATTCGGTAACCTATGGAATACTTATACAAGTTTCTAAAAGGAATGGGAGTGGTAGCAAAGTTTTTCCAAGTGTTTGAAAACGTTTTTCTTATATTCATGGGTTCCTATTTATTCCATCCACTAAAGATGGAATTTTTTCTTTTACAGACATCTTTTGTAAAAATTTTGTCACGAAGTTATTGACAAGTGAGCTTATAACCAGGAAAAGATTGGCGGGACAGGGACTGATGTGGAAATACAGTCTGCCCCTGCATTTCTTTGCAACACTTCAATTTACTTCTATGGTGCTTCTTAAATAGAGGTGAAATTTGTGTTTCTCAGACGAATATCTATGTATTTTGTACGAATAAGCCCTTCAAAACCAAGGTAAATGACTTGTTTATCTATGTATTTTGTACGAATAAGCCCTTCAAAACCAAGGTAAATGACTTGTTTATCTATGTATTTTGTACGAATAAGCCCTTCAAAACCAAGGTAAATGACTGGTTTTTAGGTGAGAGTTGATTAGGAACGGATAACTTAGGTTAGATTACACTAGCAATGATTTCTTATGGTTCTGAAGGTCACATTCATTCAATACACATAAGAAATCATAGGAAAAACAAATTTTATTTCATCTTTTCAGCTTTTGGCGTTTGTTTCTCAACTCCGCTCCGTCTATAAAGCGCTCTGGGAATCGCACCTTAATTGTATTCGCACTCTAAACTCTGTAACTGTCACTTATAGTCATTTCAGAAATGTAGCAGTCGCCAAAGTGATGCGTTTTCAGTCTCCTCTTGAAAGTATCAGCATTATTACATTCCTTAATCTCCTTAGGAAGGCGATTATAAAGTCTTGGTGCCGAAATCTTGAATGCTCTAAAACCTAATTCTAGGTTACATCTTGGTTCATCTAGCATGAAGGGATCATCCCTGCGTCTGAGAGTCACCACTGTTTCAGGTTGAAAATCATGCAATAGTTTCCCTATATAATCTGGCTTTCCATGTTTGATGGCTTGATATACCATTACAACAAATCTTGAAAATAATTCTGGCTTTGATAGGTAACCAATGAAGTTGCATCAATACTGGAGTAATTCTATCACGTGATGCCGTGCCTTTTATTAATCCTGCAGCCCTATTCATGACATGTTGTAACTTCCTCAAGAGACAATTTGGCAAGCCGTTATACAATGAATTACAATAATCTAGTCTACTAATGACATGATTGTTGATTAATTTCCTCAGTGAAGATACATCAATATATTTCTTTACAAAACTAATATTTCTCAGATGGTAATTAGCCACTAATAATATTTTATCAATATGTTCTTTCATAGATAAGCTACAATCCAATATCACACCTAGGTCCTTTACAGACCCTTTAACTTCGACATCAGTCCCGTCAATATTCAAACTATGAACATCCATCTGTATGATAGGTATTTCTAAATACAATACATCGACTCATATACAAGGCAGAAATAGGTTATAGAAAATTATGATGCTAAAATGAGTGCAATGAGAAATAGTGCTGGGGAGTGTTATGACAGTGTGAAGTTAATAGATGTGTAACGAATATGCCAGAATATTCGGTGTAGATGTAGGTACAGGAAAACCTGACTGAAGGAAGACTTAACATCAAGCTGTCCTGACCAGACACCTAAGTCCAAAAGACCTTCAGCTGTAGCAACGCAACGGGCGGCTGCACTGGTACTTAGTTCCAAAACTTGGTATTATTTTAGTTATGGGGATTAATGGAATATGTTCCCCTAGGTGAAGTTAGATTAGGACACACCAAAAATGTGTTTTTTTGACACTCTTCTTTGTGGAATAAAGATTTTTAGGCTTCATTTCTGCTGCATATCATTCGGTTTTTGCTTTCAACCTACCGAAAACCCAGTAAAACACAGTGCATATTTATTGGTTCAAGGTTCCACATAGCACAAATTCCAGAAAACACAACAATTAATTTTTGCGACAATATTATCACACCTAGCAAAACAGTCAAAAACCTAGGAATTCACTTTCATAACCACATGTTGTTTGATTCCCACATAGCTAAAGTATGCAAAAAGGTTACAGGAACATTAATGTACGTATCACGTATAAAAGACAATTTTGAGACTACCACTCGAATAACTGTTGTTGAATCTCTAGCCCTAAGTCACATTAATTACTGCACAACTGTTTGGGGAGCTACCACTAAGACTCAGATAAACAGAATGCAGAAGCTTATTAATTTTGCAGCTCGAGTTGCCCTATGAGGAATAAGAAAATATGACCACATCACACCAGCTCTCAATAAACTTGGGTGGCTGCGGGCAGAAAATAAGGTCGCTTATGCTATTTATGTTTTTGTATTCAAAATTTTGGACCATCATTATCCTAGCTGGCTATTTGATTTAAAAACAGTCAGGGATATAAGGGGAACCAACACAAGACAGAGCAGTGAGCTCTTTATTCACAGAACAAACACAGAAGCAGGTTCAAAGATGATCACTATCAAAGGTCCAACACTCTGGAATAATATTCCAGAGCACCTTAAAAATGCATCCTCCTTCACAGCTTTCAAAGGCAAACTATATAGTTTTCTTTTGGACAAATAGTTGCTGCTCATTAAGAACTAATTATTCTCATTGTAAGGAAAACAAATATGGAAATGATGCCGATAATAACGATCCTGTATCTAGTGTCATACTTACTACTTTATTAACATTATTGTTAACATTTTTATTACAGCATTATTATTTTCTATGAAAGCTACATTTAATTTAACTATATGTCTAACCCTCTTATTTATTAGTTTAATTACATGTCTACTTATAAGTTACTATTAATGTTGAATAACCATTGTACAAAATGGAAATAAATGTTTGTTTGTTTGTTGATTCCCAACACTTCCACCTATGATTGTTAGGGGTAGAGGGGGCTTGGAAAGTATACATCAAATGTTTTACAACCGAATTGGAGTTTAGAATCGTCCGTTTCAAAAAGAAAACTGTCGGAAGAAAAATACAGTTTTTTTGTTGAGAATAATCCCCTTTTCTAAAAATTTACCCAAAACTTTGGCAAATGACAACTCAAGTAGCGACCAAAATATAAGTGACGATATTCAGGTGTAAAAAGTCTGGTTATTATATCACTTACCAATTCAAAATGTAATTATAAACAATCATGAACATTTTCATTCACAATTAAACCTATCAGCTGATTGACCCCCCACAAAACATCAAAACAACTCATTTGATGAGTTCAGATAATAATGACAACAGACACTTTACGTCTAAATAGTTTATTAAACAAAACTAAAATCCTATATTATATACCTTGGATGTGACACGAGAATTTAGTTTAGATGATAATCGAAGCATTTTTTATATTTCCCTCAGCCGGTAGATTATTCCCTTCGTCAGGCAGACGATTCCACCCTCCACAACAGACCAACCCCACGACAACAACCTACCCTCTTACCTTCTACTCCATAGAATTAGAATATAGTTTTTTTTTTGTCTCATTGTTTAGAACTGCATCACATTATTCCGATCTGAATGGATATAAAATAGAATCATAATTCAATTTTCAAAGTAATATATATATAAACTAATATCTTGATATGGATATTTAGTATGTAGACATAGAATATCAGACTTCTAATTCTAAGTCGGCAATAAACAAACATCTCATTCCAAAATAAATGGAGATAGAAACTTCTCTTTTAATCCGGATAGTAGTTATTGAAAATATTAAATGAATATTATCGGCTTCATAATGAAAGTAACTGTGGTTCTCCTTAATTGCCATTTGTTGCATAACTTAATTCCGATAAAAAAAAATAGGTAAATTTTTGTATAATATTAATGTTGTCGTGTTCTTGTTTGCCGTTATCATGTAGTGTTGAATATTTTCACGCACTCCAGTCACTGGGGAAACAAGCCAACTCAATAAAGTGGCATTCCCAAGCCCGGATCAATGGGGAAGGCTTGTGTCAGGAAGGGCCTCCGGTCGTCGTAATTTAATATCAAACCAACATTTAGTCTCCAAGGGGCTAATTTAATACAGCCACGCCAAATGAACTTGGAAAAAACTGCCGATATAGATATACAGCATAAATAGAAAATAAATTTCCATCGTGCCTACATGTAATTGATGTCAAAAATGAATAGACACATCAATAAATAAATGCATTTATGAATAAATAAATGATACACCCATCCCATGCCTTCAGGAAACGAATATGCGGATGTTGTCCCTATAATAAAAAAAAAAAATGTGTAATGTGTCACAATATTTTTCAGTTGTTCAAGTCCTACTCATTGAAATGTTCCTATAGATATGCTTTCCCTGTTTATATTTCATCTTAAAGAATAAAATCCAGTCATTGAACAATGAATTTATCTCTACTACTCCTTTATCTAAATCCACTTAAAGTGTTCATTATTATATAGTAAAATAGAAATAAATGTGGGAAATCGTTAAATGACATCATTTTCTAATTCTTTGTAAAATTTACCGCCCTCTTCACACATACAAATATGTCTAAAGAGAAAGATTGATTCCATAAAAAAAAAAATATTTAGTATTTTTCATTGTATGATCTTCATGCTTACCTAATGACATTTAATGAGGCATATTCATAAAGATATGCATAGCTTACATATCTTTAGTTCAGTAAGAGGGATAAGTTAATAAACAAATTAATTGATAAGTAAAGAGATTTTCTTCTTTTCATAGACATATTTCTGATAACAAATCTTATCTAAAATATAAAGCACAATAAAAGATAAGCTTTATCTTTAGAATTTATCATTAACGTATTCCATTGGAGGATGCCCCTTAAACCATTCTCATATATATATATACAGTATATATATACAGTATATATATATATATATATATATATATATATATATATATATATATATATATATACTATATATATATATATATATATATATATATATATATATATATATATATATATATATGCAAAATTTTATTTCACGAAAAATATGTGATTATTGTAAATGCGAATGGGTATGACTACGTAAGGAAATTGAAAGTAATTTAGAGATCCTAAAAATTTCTTTCAATTTCCTTGCGCAACCACAACCATTCGTGCATATATA
>JAXCGZ010004377.1:0-22500 GCA_037179515.1 Halocaridina rubra
ACACAAATGCTGATGGATTAGCTGGTAAGGCAGTAGAATTAAAAGATAAGATTCACAACAGTAAGGCAGATATAGTAGCAATTACAGAGACTAAGTTGAGTGAGGACATAAACAGTGTCACAGTTTTTCCTAAGGGCTTCAGAATACTAAGGGTTGAAAGATCTGAGAGGACTGGTGGAGGGATAGCACTGCTCATAAGTGAGAGGATTCAAGTTGAAGAAATAAACTTGGCTATAGAAAGTGAGTTCAGGGAATTTCTTGTTGCTCGCATAAATACTGGGTCAGAGAGCATTATAATAACTGTTGTATACAACCCACCAAGGAACCAAAATAGGCTTGAAATTTATGAGGAAAGTCATATAGGTACTATTGAAGTCATAAACTCAGTTGTTAACATGGCACGGGAGAAAAAATGTAGGATTTTGATTATGGGAGACTTTAATCATAAAGAGATAGATTGGATAAATCTTGACCCACACAGTGGTGAGGACTCATTTGGGGCAAGATTCCTAGATTGCGTACAAGGGAATTTCCTACACCAACATGTAATGGAACCAACAAGAGCCAGGGGTGGGGATGAGCCATCACTACTTGATCTAGTGTTCACAGATAATGTGTTGGATATTGAAAATATTGAGTATGAACCACCAATTGGAAAGAGTGACCACTGTGTGTTGTTGATGGAGTATATCATTGAAGACATTCTTCCTGAGAGTAGAGGCACTGAGGACATGAGGAGGAACTATCCGAAAGGAGATTACATCAAAATGAATGAGCTTTTTGCAGTTCTTGACTGGAGAACCTTATTTTACAACAAATCTGTACAAGAAATGTATGACATCTTTTGTGAGAAATATGGGAAGATAGTAGATTGCTGCATACCTGTCACCAAAGTAGGTGTAATTCATGCCAGAGAGAAATGGTTTGATAATGGGTGTAAAAGAGCTAAGGAGTGGAGAGACAAATGCTGGAAAAGGTATAGGAGGAGAAAAAACATAAATGCCTGGCAAACCTACAAAAGAGCAAGAAATGACTACCTAAGTAAAAGGAGAGAGGCAGAGAGAGATTATGAGAGGGACATCACCAGGAAGGCTAAAGAAAATCCCAAGCTTTTCCACAGCTTTATCAGAGGAAAACTGAAGGTAAAAGAACAGGTTTTAAGGCTAAAGAGAGCGGATGGAAGCATCACTGAGACGGACGAAGAGATCTGCAAAGAATTGAACAAGGAGTTTCAGTCAGTATTTACAGTAGAAAATACCCCACCCCCTCAGATTGCAGTGATAGAAGCTCAAGGGCCGGTATTAGAGAACATCAACCTTACAGCCACAGAGGTATGCAAAGCGCTGATGGATTTAGATGTTCATAAAGCTACAGGTCCTGATGACATATCCCCTCATGTGCTTAAAAAATGCGCAAACACAATATCAGTGGCACTAAGTATCATATTTAAGGAGTCACTGGAGTCGGGGGAGATTCCAAGATGCTGGAAACAAGCAAATGTGATACCTATCTTCAAAAAGGGAAGGAGGGATACGGCTCTGAACTATAGACCAGTTTCCTTGACCAGCATAGTTTGCAAACTTATGGAGAAACTACTAAGGAAACATATCTCTCTTCACTTGGAATCCTTCAACTTTTTGTCAGTGAGGCAACATGGCTTCAGAGAAGGAAGATCAACAGTAACAAACTTATTAGAATTTTATGATGAGGTAAGCCAAATCTTACAGGAAAGAGAGGGCTGGGCAGATTGCATATTCCTAGACTTCCAGAAAGCGTTTGACACTGTTCCACATGGGAGACTTATTAGGAAGCTGCAATCAATGGCTAGAATAGGTGGAAATGTCTTGGAATGGATAAAAACTTACTTAGAAGGAAGGGAACAGAGGGTTAGAGTAAGACACTCAGTGTCTGAATGGAGAAGAGTTAGTAGTGGAGTTCCACAGGGTTCAGTTTTAGGGCCACTTTTGTTCCTTGTATATGTAAATGACCTACCAGAGTCTGTAAATTCATTCATGAATATGTTTGCAGATGATGCAAAGATTGTGAAGAAAGTAAAAAACGAGAACAATGTTAGAGAACTTCAGGAGGATCTAAATAATCTGCATGAGTGGTCAGAAAAGTGGCTAATGAAATTCAATACCTCAAAATGTAAGGTAATGAGAATGGGTACAAGTGCAAGAAGGCCCAAGCTTGACTACTCGGTGGCTGGAGTACAACTTCAAGAGACAGAAAATGAGAGAGATCTAGGAGTAAAGATACTGGCAGATTTGTCTCCAGAAATACATATAAATGGCGTAGTAAGGGCAGCATATGCATTCTTATCAAATGTAAGGGTAGCCTTCAGGCACATGGACAAGGAAATGTTCAGAAATATTTATGTAACCTATGTGAGGCCAAAACTCGAATATGCAGCCCCCTTTTGGAATCCGCACTTGAAAAAGCACATAGCTAAGCTTGAAAAAGTTCAAAGACATGCCACGAAACTGGTTCCAGAAATACGCAATCTCGGTTATGATGAGAGGCTGAGGGAATTAGACTTGCCATCACTCGAAGCTAGAAGAGTAAGGGGGGATATGGTGACAGTCTTTAAATTCCTTCATGGTTATGATAGAGTGGATAGGGATCGATATTTCGATATGGCTGGCTCTAGAACTAGAGGTCATAGTTTGAAGCTTCGTAAGAAAACTTCTTTGCAGGATGTAAGGAAATACTTTTTCAGTGTAAGAGTAGTTGATAATTGGAATTGGCTAAGCGAGGAGGTAGTTAATGCTATCTCAATCCATAGTTTTAAGGACAGGTACGATAAGTATCACTAAGTCTAAAATGGAACCGATCAGGAGACGGGAAGATACGAGCTTTGGGCTCTTTCCCGTAAACACAATTAGGTAATCACAATTAGGTAATCACATACAAGAAAATGTGATACCTATCTTCAAAAAGAGAAGAAGGGATACGGCTCTGAACTATAGACCAGTTTCCTTGACCAGCATAGTTTGCAAAGTTATGGAGAAACTACTAAGGAAACATATCTCTCTTCACTTGGAATCCTTCAACTTTTTGTCAGTGAGGCAACATGGCTTCAGAGAAGGAAGATCAACAGTAACAAACTTATTAGAATTTTATGATGAGGTAAGCCAAATCTTACAGGAAAAGGAGGGCTGGGCAGATTGCATATTCCTAGACTTCCAGAAAGCGTTTGACTCTGTTCCACATGGGAGACTTATTAGGAAGCTGCAATCAATGGCTAGAATATGTGGAAATGTCTTGGAATGGATAAAAACTTACTTAGAAGGAAGGGAACAGAGGGTTAGAGTAAGACAGTGTCTGAATGGAGAAGAGTTAGTAGTGGAGTTCCACAGGGTTCAGTTTTAGGGCCACTTTTGTTCCTTGTATATGTAAATGACCTACCAGAGTCTGTAAATTCATTCATGAATATGTTTGCAGATGATGCAAAGATTGTGAAGAAAGTAAAAAACGAGAACAATGGTAGAGAACTTCAGGAGGATCTAAATAATCTGCATGAGTGGTCAGAAAAGTGGCTAATGAAATTCAATACCTCAAAATGCAAGGTAATGAGAATGGGTACAAGTGCAAGAAGGCCCAAGCTTGACTACTCGGTGGCTGGAGTACAACTTCAAGAGACATTAAATGAGAGAGATCTAGGAGTAAAGATACTGGCAGATTTGTCTCCAGAAATACATATAAATGGCGTAGTAAGGGCAGCATATGCATTCTTATCAAATGTAAGGGTAGCCTTCAGGCACATGGACAAGGAAATGTTCAGAAATATTTATGTAACCTATGTGAGGCCAAAACTCGAATATGCAGCCCCCTTTTGGAATCCGCACTTGAAAAAGCACATAGCTAAGCTTGAAAAAGTTCAAAGACATGCCACGAAACTGGTGCCAGAAATACGCAATCTCGGTTATGATGAGAGGCTGAGGGAATTAGACTTGCCATCACTCGAAGCTAGAAGAGTAAGGGGGGATATGGTGACAGTCTTTAAATTCCTTCATGGTTATGATAGAGTGGATAGGGATCGATATTTCGATATGGCTGGCTCTAGAACTAGAGGTCATAGTTTGAAGCTTCGTAAGAAAACTTGTTTGCAGGATGTAAGGAAATACTTTTTCAGTGTAAGAGTAGTTGATAATTGGAATTGGCTAAGCGAGGAGGTAGTTAATGCTATCTCAATCCATAGTTTTAAGGACAGGTACGATAAGTATCACTAAGTCTAAAATGGAACCGATGAGGAGACGGGAAGATACGAGCTTTGGGCTCTTTCCCGTAAACACAATTAGGTAATCACAATTAGGTAATCACATACATACATACATACATACATACATACATACATACATACATACATACATACATACATACAAATGAAGCCATCTCTGTCCCAAACCTCTCCCACCCATGGGTCGGGAGAAGGGGTAGTCATCAGAGGACTTAAACAGAGAATCAAGAAGTTAGAGGAAATGGTTATAAGCCTTGATGATAAAATTCGGAATATGGATGGAGAAATGAAAGAGAATGAAACACTCAGAGAACAAATAAGATCTTTGGAGGAAGCAAATAAAGCACAAGGGCAGGAGAGAAAGGAACTAGAAAAAAGAATAAAGAAGCTGGAAGGGGAAAAGAGTCAACTAGAATCTAGAATTTCTAAACAAGAAGATACAAACAAACAGCTAAATGACAACCTAAAGGAATTAGATGTTAGTTCACTGCTCTCTTCTGAGAGAGACGAGATTGCTGCTTGGAATGTTCAGATTAAGGAAAACATTGAACAGTTCAGAAAAGAGTTCCAGGAGCTGAATATGGAAAATGATGCCATGAAAACGTCCTTTGCTGATGCACTAAAGGGGAATGTGGCAGTAAGAGAGGCTGTAAAGGTGGTGGCACTGGAAAACATACAAACAGTTGACTATAAAGAGACAGTAATCGAAAAAATGAAAGACGTTGTGATGGAAAGGGCAAACCCACTCATCAGACAGGCACTTGATAAGGAGAAGACAGTGGTAATCTCAGGCATAAGTGAATCCCAGGAGCCAACATGGCAGGGGAGACTTGAAGAAAATAAAGCTAGGGTTGTAGACCTGATAAGAAAGCTTGGAGTAGTATGTGGTCCTGAGGATATTGTAAACATACACCAACTAGGTAAATATTCGAGGGAAGGAAAGCCGAGACCAACAAAAGTAACCTTTGAGAGAGGGGAGACATGTAGGGAAATATTGTTGAGAAAAAAAATGTCTAAAAGACCTTCAAGAATGCAAAGAAGTGTTCATTAGACGATACAGAACACAGGAAGAGATGGGAAAGATCAAAAACTTGTTGCAAGAGGCAAGAAGGTTAAATGATGAAAGAAATGAAGAAGAGAAGAAAAAATTTTGTTACAGAATACTTCCAGACAAAGGGGAGATAAAGAAGATAATGACAGAAGATCAGGGGATGGGGCCTCATTAAGATTGTTATACACAAATGCTGATGGATTAGCTGGTAAGGCAGTAGAAATAAAAGATAGGATTCACAACAGTAAGGCAGATATAGTAGCAATTACAGAGACTAAGTTGAGTGAGGACATAAACAGTGTCACAGTTTTTCCTAAGGGCTTCAGAATACTAAGGGTCGAAAGATCTGAGAGGACTGGTGGAGGGATAGCACTGCTCATAAGTGAGAGGATTCAAGTTGAAGAAATAAACTTGGCTATAGAAAGTGAGTTCAGGGAATTTCTTGTTGCTCGCATAAATACTGGGTCAGAGAGCATTATAATAACTGTTGTATACAACCCACCAAGGAACCAAAATAGGCTTGAAATTTATGAGGAAAGTCATATAGGTACGATTGAAGTCATAAACTCAGTTGTTAACATGGCGCGGGAGAAAAAATGTAGGATTTTGATTATGGGAGACTTTAATCATAAAGAGATAGATTGGATAAATCTTGACCCACACAGTGGTGAGGACTCATTTGGGGCAAGATTCCTAGATTGCGTACAAGGGAATTTCCTACACCAACATGTAATGGAACCAACAAGAGCCAGGGGTGGGGATGAGCCATCACTACTTGATCTGGTGTTCACAGATAATGTGTTGGATATTGAAAATATTGAGTATGAACCACCAATTGGAAAGAGTGACCACTGTGTGTTGTTGATGGAGTATATCATTGAAGACATTCTTCCTGAGAGTAGAGGCACTGAGGACATGAGGAGGAACTATCCGAAAGGAGATTACATCAAAATGAATGAGCTTTTTGCAGTTACTGACTGGAGAACCTTATTTTACAACAAATCTGTACAAGAAATGTATGACATCTTTTGTGAGAAATATGGGAAGATAGTGGATTGCTGCATACCTGTCACCAAAGTAGGTGTAATTCATGCCAGAGAGAAATGGTTCGATAATGGGTGTAAAAGAGCTAAGGAGTGGAGAGAGAAATGCTGGAAAAGGTATAGGAGGAGAAAAAACATAAATGCCTGGCAAACCTACAAAAGAGCAAGAAATGACTAACTAAGTAAAAGGAGAGAGGCAGAGAGAGATTATGAGAGGGACATCACCAGGAAGGCTAAAGAAAATCCCAAGCTTTTCCACAGCTTTATCAGAGGAAAACTGAAGGTAAAAGAACAGGTTTTAAGGCTAAAGAGAGCGGATGGAAGCATCACTGAGACGGACGAAGAGATCTGCAAAGAATTGAAGAAGGAGTTTCAGTCAGTATTTACAGTAGAAAATACCCCACCCCCTCAGATTGCAGTGATAGAAGCTCAAGGGCCGGTATTAGAGAACATCAACCTTACAGCCACAGAGGTATGCAAAGCGCTGATGGATTTAGATGTTCATAAAGCTACAGGTCCTGATGACATATCCCCTCATGTGCTTAAAAAATGCGCAAACACAATATCAGTGGCACTAAGTATCATATTTAAAAAGTCACTGGAGTCGGGGGAGATTCCAAGATGCTGGAAACAAGCAAATGTGATACCTATCTTCAAAAAGGGAAGGAGGGATACGGCTCTGAACTATAGACCAGTTTCCTTGGCCAGCATAGTTTGCAAACTTATGGAGAAACTACTAAGGAAACATATCTCTCTTCACTTGGAATCCTTCAACTTTTTGTCAGTGAGGCAACATGGCTTCAGAGAAGGAAGATCAACAGTAACAAACTTATTAGAATTTTATGATGAGGTAAGCCAAATCTTACAGGAAAGAGAGGGCTGGGCAGATTGCATATTCCTAGACTTCCAGAAAGCGTTTGACACTGTTCCACATGGGAGACTTATTAGGAAGCTGCAATCAATGGCTAGAATAGGTGGAAATGTCTTGGAATGGATAAAAACTTACTTAGAAGGAAGGGAACAGAGGGTTAGAGTAAGACACTCAGTGTCTGAATGGAGAAGAGTTAGTAGTGGAGTTCCACAGGGTTCAGTTTTAGGGCCACTTTTGTTCCTTGTATATGTAAATGACCTACCAGAGTCTGTAAATTCATTCATGAATATGTTTGCAGATGATGCAAAGATTGTGAAGAAAGTAAAAAACGAGAACAATGGTAGAGAACTTCAGGAGGATCTAAATAATCTGCATGAGTGGTCAGAAAAGTGGCTAATGAAATTCAATACCTCAAAATGTAAGGTAATGAGAATGGGTACAAGTGCAAGAAGGCCCAAGCTTGACTACTCGGTGGCTGGAGTACAACTTCAAGAGACAGAAAATGAGAGAGATCTAGGAGTAAAGATACTGGCAGATTTGTCTCCAGAAATACATATAAATGGCGTAGTAAGGGCAGCATATGCATTCTTATCAAATGTAAGGGTAGCCTTCAGGCACATGGACAAGGAAATGTTCAGAAATATTTATGTAACCTATGTGAGGCCAAAACTCGAATATGCAGCCCCCTTTTGGAATCCGCACTTGAAAAAGCACATAGCTAAGCTTGAAAAAGTTCAAAGACATGCCACGAAACTGGTGCCAGAAATACGCAATCTCGGTTATGATGAGAGGCTGAGGGAATTAGACTTGCCATCACTCGAAGCTAGAAGAGTAAGGGGGGATATGGTGACAGTCTTTAAATTCCTTCATGGTTATGATAGAGTGGATAGGGATCGATATTTCGATATGGCTGGCTCTAGAACTAGAGGTCATAGTTTGAAGCTTCGTAAGAAAACTTGTTTGCAGGATGTAAGGAAATACTTTTTCAGTGTAAGAGTAGTTGATAATTGGAATTGGCTAAGCGAGGAGGTAGTTAATGCTATCTCAATCCATAGTTTTAAGGACAGGTATGATAAGTATCACTAAGTCTAAAAATGGAACCGATCAGGAGACGGGAAGATACGAGCTTTGGGCTCTTTCCCGTAAACACAATTAGGTAATCACAATTAGGTAGTCACATATATATATATAATATATATATATATATATATATATATATATATATATATATATATATATATATATATATATATATATATATATATATATATATATATATATATATATATATATATATATATATATATTTCTTATATTCTTTTACTGCAGAGCAATGGTTCTCAACCTTGTTTTTACCCATGGTCCCCTTTTCCCTTATTTTTTATTATTTTTTTTTGGGGGGGTGGACCCCTTCATAACTATTCGACAAAAGACAAGCTTATTCTATTTTTCACTAACAAAAAGTATGCATGTACTAGAAACTTTTTAATGTCTCTTACCTGGTCACGATGGAGTTCAACATAAAACTGAAGTGAACTGTTCTTTCCTTTCTATGAGATTAAAGCCAACCTTATGTTGGCACAAGCCCTTGTCCAAAGGATGGCCCATAGGTGGAACTGTTTGGGTCATGTCGACTTTTATAGGCACTGATAATTAATAATTGTACCGGAAATCATCCCTGCTACTAAAGATCTTAATTCCATTAATCCTTCCTCGAAAAGCGCAGTCTTTTTGACCTTTGTCGTTGCCGATCAGAGATCAGAGACAATACTAAGGAAGGTAGATATTTGCCCTAAAAATAAATATTAATGCTCGCCGCCTGCTTCCTGAGAAAAGATAAGAGATTTTCACCTTTGTTTAATCTTGCCACTGACCGATAGTTGAGTAGATAGGTCAAAAGGAATTATAAAAGAAATAAAGTGAGAAAGCATCATTCATATATATACTCTACTTATTTCAATATGGTGTAAATTACAATGAGAATTTTAGTTTAGTAGTAAAAACCGTTCTGAAGTGGAGTTGCTTCATGGACCACCAAAATATCACTGTTGAGCCCCAATTTGTTATTTTTGCCTGTGGACCCCCAGGAATATTACATGGACCACTAGGGTCCATGTGTACCCCAGTTGAGAATCACTGCTGCAGAGTGATATTTGGTGTTATTTAAGATAAATTCGAGGGCCACCAGATGCTCCATTGAGGGCCGCATGTGTCCCAGGTCGAGGGTTCGTGCCCCGTCATGGTCTGAGGTTAGCAAGGGCATGCACTCAGGGTAACAATTACATCTGCCAAAACAAGTCCTTCGCAAGAAGGCAAACATCCTAGCCCATGGAAGAAAAGGGAGTCCGTGACGTAAAACTGGAACATGCGTCCCGAGGACCGCCGGTTGTCAGCAAAACTAACCTTTGGACCTGAAATTCAACACTTGCACGACAAATGCAGCCAGCGACAAGCGGTCCTTCATCAGATGTCAGGCCTCTACGATGGTGCATCATTTAATGTCCTCAAAAGCTTTTATGTACAAGCCATACGCAGCCTCATAGACTATGCTTATCCCATACTCTGGCTACTAAAAGACCAACAGTGGGACATGATAGAAGTCATTCAAAACAACACCATGCGTACCATGCTAGGAGCCCCCATGTGGACTAAGAGAAAAAACATCCAGATGGAATTGGGACTCATGCCACACAAACTCAGAGCTCAGCAAAGACTGACCCTCTTTGTGGCCAAAACCACCACTGCCCAACATAAATTCCTCGCTGGCTCAAATCTCCATCTAGCCCTCAATCGCCACCCTGACCACCATCCTAGAACCTGGGCAGCCAAGGTCTGTGCTAGCCTGCAAGCACTGCCAGTCAGGGAGAACATCCTAGCTAAGATACAGGACACTCCGCTGTCTGAATACTGATGCCCACTCCCATGGAATAACCAACCACTCGACATAAAAATCGAGCTCCCTGACAACCCCAAAAGCTTGGTAAACCCGCTTTTCCTTAAAAACATATACAAGGACAAAATTCAGAGCTGGAGCAGGCCGAACTCTCAAGCCTTCTACACTGACGGTTCAGTAAGTCAAGAAACTGGAGCCTCAGCCGCCGCCTTCACCACTGGAAACCGCGTCCTATCCTGGAGACTGTCAAACTCCTGCTCATCGCTCCAGACTGAGCTTGTTGCCATAGCCAATGCCCTCGACTTCTTCATCCAGCAAGGAGCTGACCATGCCCTAATTCTCTTTGACTCTAAAGGCGCCTTACAGGCCATCAAGAAGCCAGTCCTCAGAGACAATGTACGTATCATCACCACCATCCTCAGTCACTACCACAGGACAACCAGCCATGGAAAAGCCATCACTCTTGCCTGGATTCCCAGCCACGTCGGCATCAAGGGAAATGAGGAAGCCGATCAAGCTGCCAAACAAGCCACTCTTAGAGCAGAAATCCAAATATCTCTGCCTCCTGGGATTCAACAGATAAAAAACAAAGCCACTAAGTCACTCCTTAATGTCTTAATAACTAAATACAACCTGTGCACAGCCATTGGCCCCCCCTCCACCTGGTGGTACAAAGCCACCACTGATCTTCAGCGAATCACCCTGCCTAAGAACCTTCAATGAAGCACAGCGGTCAATGTGTACCGTCTGAGACTCGGGTACAAGTGCACCTGGCGAATAGTGGATTATATCATCAGGGAATGCACCTTCTGCCAGGTAGCCTCACCACATCCACTGCTCCACTACATCCTCGAATGTGATTCCTTTTCAGAAATTCGACAGAAAACTGGTGCCCCCGCAACATCCAGCGAAGATCCAAATGTCCTTCATGTTTTGCTAGCTCCATGATCAGACTAACAACAAAAACTACATGAACAGTCTACTAAGTATCATCAGTCAATACCCTTCATCAAGATAACCATGTAATAACTCTCTCTCACCACCAAAACAGGAATTCAATAAATTTTTTGATGTAAACTAATAATCCTCAATTGAACACTTATGTTTTCCACTATCTTTACAGTTTTGCACAACCTCACCTGCGGGCCAAAATAGGAAAGTCTGATCGCCCTCAAGAGTGAACACCACCAACAATAACCAGATTTCACCCCACCTCCGTGCCAAAATAGGAAAGCCCATTCACCCTCAAGAGCGAATACCACCTCCAATCAACAAAATCTTACCCCACCTGTGGGCCAAAAAGGGAAGGTCCGCTCACACTCAAGGGGGAACATAAAAAAAAAAAAGAGTAAGAGGGGAAAAAAATGGGAAAGAAAGATAACCATTTACGAAATGGGGGGAATTATAAGCTTAGGGTTCTTTGAGATAAACAGTTTCCTACAGAGACGCATCATTCTCTATCTCGATAGAAAAAATATTAAATTGGCGCTGAATTAAATTGGTGATCACATTAGAATTCCTATTTATAAATACTATGAAAAGCATACTTAAATTACACATGTTGTTGTTGTTGTTTTCCGTTTTATGTGTCACTATGAATCACCATTCGAAGCAGGGTGTATACTGACAGATTGGGGTTGGGGAATTAAGACTGGATGCCCTTCGTAACGACCCACGGACTTGACTTACATACTTCTAAACCAAGCGATAATATTGTTATTATTATTATTATTATTATTATTATTATTATTATTATTATTATTATTATTATTATTATTATTATTATTATTATTGTCTTGAATATATTTCAAGACAATTTATTTCTACGTACATTATGTAAGTGTTATTTTGCATATAGTTTTGTTTATTGTAACGTAAGTGCATGAATGTATACTTTTACAATTAATATGTATACCTATTAATTTCTATCATGTATACACGTATATTTGTATGTATAATGTGTAGTTTATTAGGGAGGCTGGCCGTAGAAGACTTGGAGAAATGATTGTAGGTCACTAATGGATTTTAGCCATTAACCCTTCACCTCCTTGATAACGCTTATTGCATCGCCTCTTTGAACAAAGAACTGTTGTAAGCAAGTCATAAGTCAACTTAGTCCTAGTACCAAAGACCCCGACAAACTAGAGGAGTTTGTGGGACTTTCTTACAAAAATTAGTTGTACTCGTGAGATGATACGAGACACTCATGTTTACTGTGTTCATTGACAGTACTTATAAGTTTGTTAAAGAGTAATTAGTTGCTGTCGTGAGATGCTACGAGGCACTCATTTTTACTGTGTTTGTTGACAGTACTTATAAGTTTGTTAAAGAGTAATTAGTTGCTCTCGTGAGACGTTACGAGACACTCAAATAGAAAACGTAATAGAGATACGGGGATAAGAAGAGGATTCGGAGTCCCGTGATTGCTGACGACATCAGGGTTATCCGGATAGATGAGTACAGATGTATTGTATTTCTAACAATATTTATAACTACGTGTGAGGGACAGAATGAGTTCATTTAATTGAACACTCGTAGGTAGAATGTATGTTAGAAAATGTATTATTCTGAATGAGGAACTTTTAATTTAAGGTGAGGAGAGTTTATTTAAATATTCACATATCAGCAGTTCATAAACCCCCTTATAAAATATTTGCATGTATGTGTATGCATGTAATATTAATTATATTCTATTGGTAGAGGATTTAATTTTGAGATCGTGGTAGGCCTCTAACAAAAGCTGTGGAGGATTTCCTGTGTGTTATTAACCTTCGATCTTATAACCCCCTAAATTCGGAAATCCTGACACGGCTTCGTGTAGTCTGTTTGACACTGAACACAATCACGTTGAACCAATTCCCGAAGGTGTTTTAATGCCTCAGGTTTAACCGACATATTTAGAAAGCAAATATAACATAAAACAACAAACAAATAGTTGATGCAATTTTATCAATAAAGAATCCACGATCTTCTTTATGCATCCACAATGCAACAAACATTCACTCTGTAAAGAGTATCAAAGGACAATCTTCCAAATCTCAAGATAATAACATACAGTTATTTAATTCAGTCAATTATGACGCCAATCCTCAAAGTGTAAAACACACTTTTCATCAATTAAGCGACACTGTTAAGTCAGCAACAGTAAATGGAAAGTGTAATGCTCACAAGTTGGCTGATGAAGATATATATAGTGATGTACTGGAGAACATTGGCATTGTTATTGGTGCCTTACATTTTAGTCAGTTTGTTAGTGGTATTAACAAGTGGGATGTCTATACTTTGATGGAAACACCAGGTGGTGTCATGTTGTATGGCCATATTCCTCGTGATACTCAACATGGATCCAGTAGTGTACAAAACCAACTTGTTATGCGAGTAGGAACACAGTTATTGCCTACTACAACACAAGAGTTGATTGATGAGGCCAAAAGGCCAGTTAATAAGTTGTTGAATGAAGAGGCTATAGAGCCTGTTAATAAGTTGTTGAGTGAAGAGGCCATAGAACCTGTTAGTAAGTTGTTGACTGAAGAGGCGATAGAGCCTGATAATAAGTTGTTGATTGAAGAGGCCATAGTGCCTCTTAATAAGTTGCTGATTACAGAGGCCATAGAGCCTGTTGATAAGTTGTTGATTGAAGAGGCCATAGAGCCTGTTTATAAGTTGTGGGAGCCAGAGAGTATTGCAGTAAAGCAAGAAGTGCATTACGAAGATAAAACTACACTTAGAAGTTTTACAGATTCTGTTCCCTTGAAGCCTATCCACACTCCTCTCCTACACAATTTTCAGAGTGCCTTTGAACAAATGAAGTCTCTAATAGAACAGTTGGAGGAAATATTGGAGAATGTTCATGTGGGTAATTTGTTGGATGCTTGTACCAGTGAAGAGAAACAGTTAGATATATGCAATACTGCAGATGTAGAGTGGGAAAAGGCCAAAATATCACTGCAAGCATTGAATTCCAACAATGCAAGACTTCAAAGGGTACTGGAACAGCGCCTTTCTGAAAAATCTAGATCTCCTAAAGAAACAAGCTTTAGTTTAATCTGGAATGTTAATACAGACAAGTTATCTTTGAAAGGTCTGAAGGCTAGAGAAGATGTGTTGACCAAACTTAAACTTCTGTCACTGGTGAGTATATTTTTGGACCCCTTAAGTCTAATATCACCCTTACTAAGAAGAGGAAACATTCTTATTCAGAGAGCTTGGTCTGAAAAGCTCTCATGGGAATATCTGTTGTCAGAAGTATACGAAGAGGAATCATCAAATTATGAAAGATCTGAACGTCAAGCTGCCCAAAGGGTTAAAGAATTGTGGGCACGCTTAATCATTGATGATAAATTGTAGTACTGATAGGGAGACCCCCCATTTTTTCTTTTTTGGAGGGGCCCAGGATGTCTTGAATATATTTCAAGACAGTTTATTTCTATGTACATTATGTAAGTGTTATTTTGCATATAGTTTTGTTTATTGTAACGTAAGTGCATGAATGTATACTTTTACAATTAATATGTATACCTATTAATTTCTATCATGTATACACGTATATTTGTATGTATAATGTGTAGTTTATTAGGGAGGCTGGCCGTAGAAGACTTGGAGAAATGATTGTAGGTCACTAATGGATTTTAGCCATTAACCCTTCACCTCCTTGATAACGCTTATTGCATCGCCTCGTTGAACAAAGAACTGTTGTAAGCAAGTCATAAGTCAACTTAGTCCTAGTACCAAAGACCCCGACAAACTAGAGGAGTTTGTGGGACTTTCTTACAAAAATTAGTTGTACTCGTGAGATGATACGAGACACTCATGTTTACTGTGTTCATTGACAGTACTTATAAGTTTGTTAAAGAGTAATTAGTTGCTGTCGTGAGATGCTACGAGGCACTCATTTTTACTGTGTTTGTTGACAGTACTTAAAAGTTTGTTAAAGAGTAATTAGTTGCTCTCGTGAAACGTTACGAGACACTCAAATAGAAAACGTAATAGAGATACGGGGATAAGAAGAGGATTCGGAGTCCCGTGATTGCTGACGACATCAGGGTTATCCGGATAGATGAGTACAGATGTATTGTATTTCTAACAATATTTATAACTACGTGTGAGGGACAGAATGAGCTCATTTAATTGAACACTCGTAGGTAGAATGTATGTTAGAAAATGTATTATTCTGAATGAGGAACTTTTAATTTAAGGTGAGGAGAGTTTATTTAAATATTCACATATCAGCTCTTCATAAACCCCCTTATAAAATATTTGCATGTATGTGTATGCATGTAATATTAATTATATTCTATTGGTAGAGGATTTAATTTTGAGATCGTGGTAGGCCTCTACTGAAGCCGTGTCAGGATTTCCGAATTTAGGGGGTTATAAGATCGAAGGTTAATAACACACAGGAAATCCTCCACAATTATTATTATTATCATTATTATTATTATCATCATTATTATTATCATCATTATTATTATTATTAAATAATAATAATTATAATAATAATAATAATAATAATAATAATAATAATAATAATAATAATAATAATAATAATAATAATTATATTATTATTATTATTATTATTATTATTAAAACTTTTAATACCTTACGTGTCATAGTTTACTACAGTTTACCATTTTTGCCAACAACAAACCTTGAATTTTGTCAACAGATAAGGAAGATGTGGTAAAAGATAGCTATCGTCTGTTACCACTCATATTGGTAAGTGATAAATTCGTTGGGTATATATATATATATATATATATATATATATATATATATATATATATATATATATATATATATATATATATATATATATATATATATATATATATATATATATATATATATATATATATATATATATATATATATATATATATATATATATATATATATATATATATATATATATATATATATATATATATATATATATAATAATAATAATAATAATAATAATAATAATAATAATAATAATAAATGTGTGTATGTATGTACATATCCCCAACGAGTTGATCATTGACATTATGATCTTTCAGCATTTTTGTTGTTGTTTTTTTTTATGCTTTTATAGGGGTTTTATTTCTTTCGTTCCTTAATCGTTGTCATGCTGTCCTTCTTGTCTATCAATAATAGGATGTGAATTCAGAGTTTCGGGTGGGAGAAAAATCACGAATATTAACAATTTCCAGAGGTTATGAACGTAAAAATAAGGTAGATGTTTACTATCACTCCCCAGCCAGCAAAATCCTTATGATATATTACTGTTTTTATTGGTTTAGTGATTAAAGTTCACCACAAGTTAGCATATACAAATTCGTAATTCTAGTTTTATATTTTTCAGTCACTTATGTTTTAATTTTACTTGTTGAGGCTTGAAAAAACATTTTCTGATTTATATGTTTTTAACATTTTGTATTTTCATTTCACTCAAACTTGCATTGTCTTTTAAGTATAATTTGCCCTCATAAGTTGATAAGTGACAATGAGAGGTGACATTTTAGTTTTTTAGTGATTTTGATGTGTTTAACATTTCATGTTTCAATTATCAAGTCATTGGGGATGAAGGAAACATTTACTGGTTAAGGTATATTTTCACACTCCAATGAGTGAAATGAAAGTACAACTCATTGAAAAAAATATAATAAATTAACCTCAGTCAATTAATTATCAGGTCGTGGTAACCGGTGGTGAATTGAATAACTTTAGTAAATCTAACCTAATATTATAATAAACTTCATGAGATTTTTTTTTAATAATTTTGCAGGAGTATATATTTACCTCTAAATGCATTGGAAAACCTCAGTATCACTTATAGCTGTCAGGTCTCCTTGCTAGGGAAAGTAATAGAAAATTAACAATTTCCGAGGAAAATCAAAATACAGAATACAGATACCCCCCAACTTACCAACATCTGATATACGAATATCCGGAGATACAAATATGTGAAAAGTGCAGTGTCTATGCAGTTTACTATTATCATGCAGCAAGTTATGGATGGTCCCGTTTCAAGAAATGTGCAACTTGCATCCTATGTCTTTAGGATAAGAAAGCAAATGTATTAATTTCTAACACAACTTTATTAGGTTGCATACTTAATATATATATATATATATATATATATATATATATATATATATATATATATATATATATATATATATATATATATATATATATATATATATATATATATATATATATATATATATATATATATATATACAGTGATCCCTCGTTATATCGCAGTTCACCTATTGCGGATTCACTGTATCGCTTTTTTTTTTTTTGGCGATTTTTTTTCTGGGTATAAGCGAAAATATTAAAATTTTTAGAAATAAATATTTCCAGTATTTTCATTATTTTATTGAAAACAAAAATTTTCATTATTTCATTGATACAAAAATGTATTTCCAAGCCTAAGAATAATAAAACAGTAAGAAATAGTAAAAAAACATAAATTTTAACATGTAAGTCTGCACCATAGAAAGTACAATACCGGTATCAGCGTTTCGGGAAACCCAAAGGGTCACACCTATGTGAGCTAGCATATATTAAAATTCCAGTAGCTTGATTATTTTATTGATATAAAATATGTGTTTCTTAGCCTAAGAATAATAAAACAATAAAAAACATAAATAATCACATTATTACACCATGTAAAATAAGATACCGGTATCAGCGTTTCTGAAAACAAAAAGGTTCTCACCTACGTGAGCCAGTACATATTGAAATTTTCATTATTTTATTGATGAAATAAGTATTTCCTAGCCTAAGAGTAATAAAACAGTAAAAAATAGTAAAAAACAAATTTAAACATATACACTCACAGTATTGCACCATGTGAAATACTGTACGATAGCGTACACTGTATTGGCGTCTTGGAAAACGCAAAGGCTCGCACCTACATGAGATAGTTCATGGAATGCTATTGGCTGAAAGGGTGGGAGACGACAAATCACAGAATTGTTTTTCTGTATGTTCTGTATCACGGGGTCTTATTGGCGTTTTGATTGAAGTTTTGTACTCCCACCATCTTTCATTGTCTCGCCTCACTCGTTCAGTTTAACTCACATGTGTGCAGTTTGCGTTATGCTTATTAATATGTTATGCTTCAGGGGTTGGGTTCTTTCGATAACAGTCTCCTATGCCACAAAAGGCCCCTTTTTAATTTCAATCGGCTCTTGCAGATCTTCTTTAACGTGTAATTTACAAGAGATTTCCTCTACTAGGGGAGCATCAGTATCATTTCCTTTGCCTTAACAGACTCTTTAATTTCAAGCGGCTTCTGCAGATCTTCTTTAACATGTGATTTACAAGATTTCCTCTACTGGGGGAGCATCAGTATCGTTTCCTTTGCCTCAACAGACTCCTCTTTAATTCAAGCGGCTTCCGCATATCTTCTTTAACATGTGATTTAAGAGATTTCCTCTACTAGGAGAGCATCATTATCATTTCCTTTGCCTCAACAGACTCCTCTTAAATTCAAGCAGCTTCTGCGTATCTTCTTTAACGTGTGATTTAAGAGATTTCCTCTACTGGGGGAGCACTAGTGTCATTTTAACAGTTTTCAATGCCATCCACTTCCATCATAGGAGAAGGAACACAATTGGTTTCTGAACACTGACATGAATTGAGACCAGTTTGTACAAAGTACATAGTACTATTGTATTTCAAAATATCACTGATAGGATACTTGGCCTCTCCACTTCAATATTTTTCATAATGATCTAGATTTTTCCTATGTACTGTATATTCAATTCACTTCGTAACTGAGCCACGAGGAAATCGAAGACCCTGGCCTTACACTCGAATGTCTGGCAGCCCTGTATGAACACGTGACAGCACTCCAACAACTCTCACAAGAACATGATGATAATATGGTTCTTTCACATAAGTTTACCTATCACTTTCATATACAAAAAAATGTAAATTTATGCTTGCACACTGTTATTAATAAAGTAGAGGGTGGTTTTTTAACAGTACACGGAGGGTTTATACAGTAAACGTAAAAATAAATGTAAAATACCAATGTACATATAGGGTGAGCCTACTTCGCGGAAATTCACCTATCGCGGTCGGTCCTGGAACCTAACCCCCATAATAAACAGGGGATCACTGTGTATATATATATATATATATATATATATATATATATATATATATATATATATATATATATATATATATATATATATATATATATATATATATATATATATATATATACAGTGATCCCCTGCTGGATCGCGTTTCTTGGTTCGTGTTTTCACTGTACCACGTTTTTTTTTTTTTGGCAAATTATTTTATTTTTTGGGTATATGCAAAAATATTAAAATATTAAAAAAATAAAAATTTTCAATACAGGAATCCCCCCATTATCGCGGTAGTTCGGTTCCGGGACCCGGCGTGAGACAGGAAAACCGCGAAGTAGAATCAGCCTATATGTACATAGATATTTTAATTTATTTTTACGTTTACACTGTATAAACCCTCCCTGTACTGTTAACAAACCACCCTTTGCTTCATAAATAACAGCATGCAATGTAAATTTATATGAAAGTGATAGATAAAATTACGGTGAATGAAGTGGTAATTACATGACATACTCATGTACATAGGTATTTTACAGTAATAATTTGCCCAAAAAGCAATCGCGATACAGTGAAAACGCGAACCAAGAAACACGATACAGTGGGGTATCACTGTATTTTCATTTTTTTTATTGAAAAAAGCATATTTCATTATCTAATTGATAAAAAAAATTTATTTCCCAGCCTACGAATAATAAAACAGTAAAAAACATAAATTTAGATATACGTACGTACAGTATAAGTCACAGTATTGCATCATGCGAAATAGTGTCCGATAGCGTACAATGTATTGGGGTCGCAGCTACGTGAGCTAGCATATGTATTTATATTTCCAGTAGTTTCATGATTTTATTGGTAAAAAAACTTATTTATTAGCCTAAGAATTATAAAACAGTAAAAAATAGTAAAAAACATAAATACTAACAGTATTGCAAAATTTAAAATACGATACCGCTTCAGTGTTTCGGACAAAGGTTCGTTCAGTTTAACTCACGTGTGCGCCGTTCACGTTGTGCTTATTAAACGTTTTGCTTGTGTCCGATAGCATACAATGTATTGGGGTCGCAGCTACGTGAGCTAGCATATATATTTATGTTTCCAGTAGTTTCATGATTTTATTGATAAAATAACGTATTTCTTAGCCTAAGAATAATAAAACAGTAAAAAATAGTAAAAAACATAAATACTAACAGTGTTGCAACATGTAAAATACGATACCGCTATCAGCGTTTCGGACAAAGGCTTCCACCATCTTCCATTGTCTCGCCTCACTCGTGTGCGCCGTTCACGTTGTGCTTATTAATACCGTTTCCTTGTGATTTTTTTACTTGCATATTTTAACCTTTGTAATGCCTCCCAAGCATCCTTCATCTTCTAAGGCTTCTTGTAGTGAGCCTAAGCGGCAAAGGAAAATGTTAACTATAATAGATAAGGTAAGGTTACCTATCACGTACATATAACTTTACGTTGCATGCTGTTATTTATAAAGTAAAGGGTGGTTTTTTAACAGTGCAGGGAGGGTTTATACAGTAAACATAAAAATAATTGTAAAATACCTATGTACTTGAGTATATCATATAAATTTACACTTGCATGCTGTTATTTATGAAGTAAAGGGTGGTTTGTTAACAGTACAGGGAGGGTTTATGCAGTTTATACAGTGTAAACGTAAAAATAAATTAAAATATCTATGTACATATAGGCTGATCCTACTCTGCGATTTTCCTGTCTTGCGCCGGGTCCCGGAACCGAACCCTTGCGATAATGGGGGGATCACTGTATATATATATATATATATATATATATATATATATATATATATATATATATATATATATATATATATATATATATATATATAAAACCTTGTTCCTTTTTTCCGTGTTTTTTTTAACTGCGAAATTGCAATAACACCCCTAAAAAATGATAGTAATAAAATGCGAAATTCGCGAATAACACCCTTGCAAAAATATTAGAAAAAAAAATCTTCATTTTAGTAAAAAATCGACTGCCTCGGAGGCACTTTTTCGCCATCCTCCTCCTCTTCTACTGCTTAATGCGATCGAATATTATGAAGAAAATTGAAAAATAACTTTAAGAACAAACAGCAAGCATATTTTCAGTATAATATCATCAGGGAAATAGCGTGTGAGGGTGCATCAGCTGATACGGAAGTAGCAAAACGTTTTCCGATAGAGGTTCGTTCTCAAGCATCCTACTCATCTTCTACCACTTAATGCGATTGGATATTATGAAGAAAATTGAAAAAAAGCATTAAGAACAAATATCAAACATATTTTCAACATAAGATCGTCAGGGAAATAGCGTGTGAGGGTGCATCAGCTGATACGGAAGTAGCAAAACCTTTGCCTCCTTGTACTCACCGCCACCATCAGTGTTGCCAGAATAGATGAATGAGAGAAATTATAAATATAAAAAATATACATGTAAGCTGGTAAGTTCTTTCAAGTATCTTGAAGATGAAGTACATTTTTATTTAAATTACAGTACTACCATCTTGTAATTAATATATATCTTAAAATGTAGCTTACATTTGAAAATAAAAACATCCGTTTTATCTGGCAACACTGGCCACCTTGCTTGTCCCAGTGTATGCCTGTTGCCCACTGCATAATAAGAGTGCATTAATTTGTTTACCGTACAGTAAATCTGTATATATTTTATACTGTACACTATTTGCATGTTAATATAAATAACTACAGGTCTTTCTGCTTTGTTATGTGCTTATAAAATATATTTTACTTATCTTGTATCTATGGCATAGTGTGTCTGTGTGAGGTTGTGGAATGTACCTATGCCCTTATCATTGTTTCCTATGGAAAATGACTAGTTTTTTCATGGGATTTTCCATTTACCCATCACTTCTGAGTATCTATCTTTGCGTTATTCTGAGAACTATGTATATATATATATATATATATATATATATATATATATATATATATATATATATATATATATATATATATATAATATGGTAGGAAATGCCCATTAAATAAAACAACGAAAATATATATATAAAAAGTACTTATTAATTTCGTGACCTAAACTGGTCACCTTCTCAAAGTACAATGGCAAGAGATACAACTAGCAAAACAGAAGAACAAATGAAAAGAAGGAGACAAAAGACCCGCCCAGGGGTCCTATACATGGAATTAATAGATATCAATCTTAAATGCCCGCTGGGGTTGGTCGGTAATCCCCACAAACAGGCTGCAAAAGGAAATAATGTCCATACTTTGCTAAATTATATTAAGAAGAGATTCTTAATAATAGTTATTAAATATAT
>JAXCGZ010004377.1:27500-53248 GCA_037179515.1 Halocaridina rubra
AATTTCCAGTAGTTTCATGATATTATTGATAAAAAAACATTTCTTAGCCTAAGAATGATAAAACAGTAAAAAAATAGTAAAAAACATAAATACTAACAGTATTGCACCACGTAAAATACGATACCGGTATCAGCGTTTCGGAAAACGCAAAGGCTCTCACCTTCGTGACCTAGTGAATATTAAAATTTTCATTATTTTATTGATAAAACAAGTATTTCCTAGCCTAAGAATAATAAAACAGTAAAAAATAGTAAAAAACATAAATACAGTACTAACAGTATTGCACCATGAAAAATACGATACCGGTATCACGTTTCGGAAAACACAAAGGCTCTCACGTACGTGACCTAGTGAATATTAAAATTTTCATTATTTTATTGATAAGACAAGTATTTCCTAGCCTAAGAATAATAAAACAGTAAAAAATAATAAAAAACATAAAGTACTAACAGTATTGCACCATGTAAAATACGATACCGCTATCAGCGTTTCGGAAAACGAAAAGGCTCTCACCTACGTGAGATAGTTCATGGAATGCTATTGGCTGAAAGGTCGGGAGACGACGAATCACAATTGTTTTTCTGTATGTTTTGTATCATGGGGTCTGATTGGCTTTTTCATTGCAGTTTGCTTTTCCCTCCATTTTCCAATGTCCTGCCTCACTCGTTCAGTCTAACTCACGTGTGCGCCGTTCACGTTGTGCTTATTAATACGTTTTGCATGTGATTGTGTTTTCACGCGTAATTTAACCTTTGCAATTCCTCCCAAATGTCCTTCACCTTCTAAGGCTTCTGGTAGTCAGCCTAAGCAGCAAAGGAAAATGTTAACTATAGTAGATAAAGCGAAACTCTTAGATATGTTGAAAGAAGGAAAAAGGTTCACGGATGTCGCCCACTATTTTGGTCTCAATGAATCTACTGTTCACTGCATCAAAAAGGACGAGGCAAAGATCAGGAAAACAGCGAGCATTTCTTTTGATATATCAGCGAAGAAGGTCGTAACATTCCGCAATAAGGCAGTAGTGCGGATGGAAGCTGCTTTGGCCCTGTGGATTGCTGATTGCAGAAAGAAAAACATCAGCTTAGACACCAATATCATACAAACAAAGGCGAAGAAGCTGTACAATACATTTGCTACAAACGAACCCGTCGACGACAGTGGCGACCTTGGAGAGGAGGAGGGGAGAGAAGATATCGACGACCCACAACCAGGACCCTCCAGCGATTCTCCACCGAGGATATAACCGTTCGTTGCTAGCAAGGAATGGTTCTTCAAATTTCAAAAACGCTTTGGCCTAAAAAACGTTTCAGTGCATGGCGAAGCTGCCTCTGCAGATACAGCTGCGGCAGAAAATTACATCAAGAACGATTTCAAGAAAATTATCGCCGAAGGGGAACATGTTCCTGGATGAGACTGGCTTAGTTTGGAAGAGACTGCCATCTCGCACTTTTCTGTTCAAGGAAGAAGCTAAAGCCCTGGGATTTAAAGCGCACAAAGATCGCGTTACCCTCATCATGTGCGGGAATCCTCCAGGCTTCATGTTAAAGCCCGGGCTTCTCCACAAGTCAAAGAACCCTAGGGCTTTTAAGAACAAGAATAAGAATCTGCTGCCAGTGTATTGGATGCATAACCCTAAGGCCTGGATCATGAAAAGCCTCACATCGGACTGGTTTCACCAATGCTTTATCCCTCAGGTAAAACTTTATCTTATGGAAAAAGGCCTTGACTTTAAAGTCCTTCTTTTGATGGATAATGCTGGTGGCCACGCAACTAATCTCCAATATGACGGTGTTCAAGTTGAGTTCCTGCCACTGAATACGACGTCACTGATTCAGCCTATGGATCAAGGCGTTATTCGTGCGTTCAAGGCCCTCTACACACGAAATGCCCTGGCAAACCTGGTTGAATCCATGGATTCGGACAAACAAAAACAAACAAACAAACAAACTTTATTTCCATTTCAATACAATGGGTATTCGTCAGCCAGGGCAAGCCCCAACCCCCCACTGTGGTGTCCAACCACAGCAGTTCCTGCCAGTAAACAGCTTAAACTCTCGGTCTTGGACGGGAACTGATCTTTCGACCTCGTGAATGCGAAGCCAGCGCGTTACCACGCATACTGGCGTAATTACACGATTGCCACATGCCTACATAATATTCAGAATGCAATCAAAGAGATAAAGTTGGCCACAATCAATGCCAGCAGGAAGAAATTGTGGCCCGAAGTCATCCACGACTACAAGGGATTTGCTCCTGACGAAGTGCAGAAGTCGGCAGTTGCGAAAGCTGTGAAGTTGGCTGCATTGCTAGGAGGAGAAGGCTTTAAAGATATGACTCACGAAGATGTGAATGAACTGATTGACTGCCACTCGCACCCTTTGAGTGATGAAGACTTGGAAGAAATTACGAAATCAGCGAGCGAAGAAGAGGAAGAAATTCAGGAAACGCACGAAGAAATTGAAGAACCTGGCCTTACACTCGAACGTCTGGCAACCATATATTAATATGTGAAAGCAGCCCAACAACTCTCGCAGGAATATGACGATAATATGGTTTGTTCGGTGACCTGAAATTTTCTCGACAGTGCCATGATTCCTTACCATACCATCTTGCAACAAATGAAGAAACAGCGACAGCAACTCCCCATTACCATGTTCTTCTCCCCCAAAAAGCAGCCGTAAAGCTTTTATTGGCTGCGAAATAATTTCCTCCTGGGTCAAGAAAGGTCGTCATCACCTCATTCACGGTAAGTTTACCTATCATGTACATATAAATTTACGTTGCATGCTGTTATTTATAATAATTGTAAAATACCTATGAACATGAGTATGTCATGTAATTACCACTTCATTCACCGTACTTTTATCTATCACTTTCATGTAAATTTACGTTGCATGCTGTTATTTATAATGTAAAAGGTGTTTTTTTAACAGTGCAGGGAGGGTTTATACAGTATGTACACGTAAAAATAATTGTAAAATACCTATGTACATGAGTATGTCATGTAATTACCACTTCATTCACTGTAATTTTATCTATCGCCTTCATGTAAATTTACGTTGCATGCTGTAATTTATAATGTAAAGGGTGTTTTTTTAACAGTGCAGGGAGGGTTTATACAGTACGTAAATGTAAAAATAATTGTAAAATACCTATGTACATGAGTATGTCATGTAATTACCACTTCATTCACCGTAATTTTATCTATCACTTTCATGTAAATTTACGTTGCATGCTGTTATTTATAATGTAAAGGTGTTTTTTTAACAGTGCAGTGAGAGTTTATACAGTACGTAAACGTAAAAATGATTGTAAAATACCTATGTATATGAGTATGTCACGTCAGCATCACCTCATTCACGGTAAGTTTTCCTATCACTTTCATAAAAATTTACGTTGTTTGCTGTTATTTATAATGTAAAGGGTGTTTTTTTAACAGTGCAGGGAGTGTTTATTCAGTACATAAACGTAAAAATAATTGTAAAATACCTATGTACATGAGTATGTCATGTAATTACCACTTCATTCACTTCATTCACCGTAATTTTATCTATCACTTTCATATAAATTTACGTTGCATGCTGTTATTTATGAAGTAAAGGGTGGTTTGTTAACAGTACAGGGAGGGTTTATACAGTGGAAACGTAAAAATAAATTAAACTATCTATGTACATATAGGCTGATCCTACTTCGCGATTTTCCTGTCTCGCGCCGGGTCCCGGAACCGAACCATCGCGATAATCGAAGGAACACTGTATATATAAAGTACTTACTAATTTCGTGACCTAAACTGGTCACCTTCTCAAAGTACAATGGCAAGAGATACAACTAGCAAAACAGAAGAATACTTGAAAAGAAAGAGACAAAAGACCCGCCCAGGGGTCCTATGCATGGGATTAATAGATAACAATCTTAAATGCCCGCTGGGCTTAGTTAGTAATCCCCACAAACAGGCCGCCAAACGTATTAAAGTCCATTCTTGGCTAAATTGTATTAACGAAAGATTCTTAATAATAGTAATTATATATATATATATATATATATATATATATATATATATATATATATATATATATATATATATATATATATATATATATATATATATATATATATATATACACACAGTGTTCCTTCGAATATCGCGAAGGTTCGGTTCCGGGACCCTGCGCGAGACAGGAATTTTGCGGATATTTTAATTTATTTTTACGTTTACACTGTATAAACTGTATAAACCCTCCCTGTACTATTAACAAACCACCCTTTACTTCATAAATAACAGCATGCAAGTGTAAATTTATATGACATACTCATGTACATAGGTATATTACAATTATTTTTATGTTTACTGTATATACCCTCCCTGCACTGTTAAAAAACCACCCTTTACTTTATAAATAACAGCATGCAACGTAAATTCATATGTACGTGATAGGTAAACTTTCCGTGAATGAGGTTTTAATGACGTTTCTAGACTTGAGAGGAAATTATTCCGCAGCCAATAACAGCTTTACGGCTGTTATTCATTGAGGCCAAAATAGCGGCCAACATATCTAAGAGTTTCACATTATCTGTAATGGTTAACATCTTCCTTTGCTGCTTAGGCTCACTACCAGAAGCCTTAGAAGATGAAGGATGCTTGGGAGGCATTGCAGAGGTTGAAAAAAGTGAAGAAAATAAATCACAAGCACAATGTATTAATAAGCACAACGTGAACGGCGCACACGTGAGTTAGACTGAACGAGTGAGGCGAGACAATGGAAGATGGTGCAAGCCTTTGTCCGAAACGCTGATAGCGGTATCGTATTTTACATGGTGCAATACTGTTAGTATATATGTTTTTTACTATTTTTTTACTGTTTTATTATTCTTAGGCCAAGAAATACGTTTTTTTATCAATAAAATAATGAAACTACTGGAAATTTTAATATACAGTATATGCTAGCTCACGTAGGTGCGACCCCAATACATTGTACGCTATCGGACAGTATTTCACATGATGCAATACTGTGATTTATATATCTAAATTTATGTTTTTTATTGTGTTATTACTCTTAGGCTAGGAAATACTTGTTTTATCAATAAAATAATGAAAATTCCAATATGTACTATCTCACGTAGGTTCGACCCTTTTCGTTTTCTAAAACGCTGATACCGGTATCGAATTTTACATGGTGCAATCCTCTTAGTATTTATGTTTTTTACTATTTTTTACTGTTTTATTATTCTTAGGCTAAGAAATACGTTTTTTTATCAATAAAATCATGAAACTACTGGAAATTTTATATATGCTAGCTCACGTAGGTGCGACCACAGTACATTGTACGCTATCGGAGAGTATTTCACATGATGCAATACTGTGAGTTATATATCAAAATTTATGTTTTTTACTATTTTTTACTGTTTTATTATTCGTAGGCTGGGAAATAAATTTTTTTTATCAATTAAATAATGAAATTTTTTTTTCAATAAAAAAATGAAAATACTGAAAATTTTAATTTTTTTAATATTTTAATATTTTTGCATATACCCCCCCCAAAAAAAATGTGCCAAAAATAATCGCAGTACAGTGAATTCGCGAGGCAAGAAACGCGATAGAGCGAGGGATCACTGTATATATATAAATACTATTATTAAGAATCTTTTGTTAATACAATTTAGCCAAGTATGGACTTTAATTCCTTTTGCGGCCTGTTTGTGGGGATTACTGACTAACCCCGGCGGGCATTTAAGATTGTTATCTATTAGTCCCATGTATAGGACCCCATGGTGGGTCTTTTGTCTCCTTCTATTCAAGTGTTCTTCTGTTTCGCTAGTTGTATCTCTTGCCATTGTAATTTGAGAAGGTGACTAGTTTAGGCCCCGAAATTGATAAGTACTTTATATATATCTATATTTTCGTTGTTTTATTTAATGGGCTTTTCCTACCATATATATATATATATATATATATATATATATATATATATATATATATATATATATATATATATATATATATATATATATATATATATACAGTGTTCCCCCCTTTATCGCGATAGTTCAGTTCCGGGACCCGGCACGAACCAGGAAAACCGCGGAGTAGGATCAGCCTATATGTACATAGATATTTTAATTTATTTTTACGTTTACACTGTATAAACCCTCCCTGTACTGTTAACAAACCACCCTTTACTTCATAAATAACAGCATGCAACGTAAATTTATATGAAAGTGATAGATAAAATTACGGTGAATGAAGTGGTAATTATATGACATACTCTTTTACAATTATTTTTAAGTTTACGTACTGTATAAACCCTCCCTGCACTGTTAAAAAAACATGAACTATCTCACGTAGGTGAGAGCTACTGGAAATATAAATATATATGCTAGCTCACGTATCTGTCGGACACTACATATTTTGCATGATGCAATACTGTGAGTTATACTGTACGTATGTTTATCTAAATTTATGATTTTTACAATTTTTAACTGTTTTATTATTCTTAGGCTGGAAATACTTGTTTTATCAATAAAATAATGTAAATTTTAATATTCACTAGGTTACGTAGGTGAGAGCCTTTGCGTTTTCCGAAACACTGATACCGGTATCGTATATTACGTGGTGGAATACTGTTTACTATTTTTTACTCTTTTATTATTCTTAGGCTAAGAAATACGTTTTTTTTTATCAATAAAATCATGAAACTACTGGAAATATAAATACATATGCTAGCTCACGTAGCTATCGGACACTATTTCGCATGATGCAATACTGTGAGTTATACTGTACGTACGTGCGTATATCTAAATTTATGTATATGCTAGCTCACGTAGCTATCGGACACTTTTTCGCATGATGCAATACTGTGAGTTATACTGTATGTACGTATATCTAAATTTATGTTTTTTACTAGTTTTTACTGTTTTATTATTCGTAGGCTAGGAAATACTTGTTTTATCAATAAAATAATGAAAATTTTAATATTCACTAGGTCACGTAGGTGAGAGCCTTTGCGTTTTCCGAACCACTGATACCGGTATCGTATTTTACCTGGTGCAATCCTGTTTACGAATTTTTACTGTTTTATTATTCTTAGGCTAAGAAATATGTTTTTTTTTTATCAATGAAATCATGAAACTACTGGAAATATAAATATATATGCTAGCTCACGTAGCTGCAACCCCAATACATTGTACGCTATAGAATACTATTTTGCATGATGCAATACTGTGAGTTATACTATACGTACGTATATCATTCAGTTATTAGTACAATGTATATTAATTTAAAATTCATTTACTTATTTGATGATTGTACAAAATCTATTGTATTTATTCATTGTAATTTGGACCAAATATTCCTTTTGTAAAGATTATACTTTTCAAAAGAGGTGGTCTATAAACGTATCTATCTATCTAAATTTATGTTTTTTACTATTTTTTACTGTTTTATTATTCGTAGGCTGGGAAATAAATTTTTTTTATCAATTAGATAATGAAATATGTTTTTTTCAATAAAAAAATGAAAATACTGAGAATTTTTATTTATTAATATTTTAATATTTTTGCATATACCCATAAAATAAAATAATAATTTATCCAAAAAAAAGCCGCGATACAGTGAGAACGCGAACCAAGGAACACGAATAACCGGGGGAACACTGTATATATATATATATATATATATGTATATATATATATATATATATATATATATATATATATATATATATATATATATATATATATATATATATATATATATATATATATATATATATATATATATATATATATATACATATACACCTCACCCAATGTCGTTAATTGGTTCCAGGAGAGACGACTTAAGTCGAAAAACGACTTAAATCGAATTAGCTTGTCTCTAGGCTAGCCTAGATATACAGATTTACTGTAGTAGTAGTATAGTTGGGTGGGATATGGCTTTTGCAACGGCTCCCAAGTCTTGGTTTTGCATTGCTAAATTGTTTGTGTGGTTTTTATTATTTGATTTCTTTTTCTACAAATTCTTTTTATAAATTTTTTCTTTTTTTGACGTCTTTTTCACTACAATATCTAAATAACAATATATTAGCAATTATTTCAATTTTATTTTCTATATATGGTTGTGCTAAAAAACTATATTCTGTTCTTATTTGTGCATATGCTTCACAAAATAGTAGAAAATGTTCTAGGCTCTCTTCACATTGTTCACACGTGGGGTAGGTAGTATCTTTATTTTTAAATTTATGTACAGTAAACAAATTAATGAACTCTATTATGCCGTTGGCAACAGGCTTAGCATGGGACGTGCATGGTGGCCAGTGTTGGCAGATAAAGCGAATGTTTTTATTTTCAAATGTATGTTACATTTTAAGATATATATTAATTACAAGATGGTAGTACTGTAATTTAAATAAAAATGTACTTCATCTTCAAGATACTTGAAATAACTTACCAGCTTACATGTATGTTTTTTATATTTATCATTTCTCTCATTTATGTATTCTGGCAACACTGATGGTGGCAGTGAGGACGAGGATGCATACATTTTGTCACACTTCTGTATCAGCTGATGCGCCCGCACACGCTATTTCCTTGATAATATTATATTATAAATATGTTTGCTGTTTGTTCTTAAGGCTTTTTGTCAATTTTCTTCATAATATCCGATCGCATTAAGCTGTAGAAGAGGAGTAGGATGCGGGAGAACGAACCTCTATCGGCAAACGTTTTGCTACTTCCATATCAGCAGATGCACCCTCACACGCTATTTCCCTGACGATATTATATTAAAAATATGTTTGCTGTTTGTTCTTAAGGCTTTTTGTCAATTTTCTTCATAATATCCGATCGCATTAAGCTGTAGAAGAGGAGTAGGATGCGGGAGAACGAACCTCTATCGGCAAACGTTTTGCTACTTCCGTATCTGCTGATGCACACTCACACACTATTTCCCTGACAATATTATATTAAAAATAACTGCTGTGTATTCTTAATGCTTTTTTTCGATTTTCTTCATAATATCCGATCATAGCCAGTTTATCGTCCAGCGTTATAGCATGACGCTTAGCACTTGCACTAGGAATTTTCTTAGGTGCCATGGGGGCAAAATATAAGGTCACAAATGAATGAGAATGAGAGTAGCCGATAAACAGACGTATACCGTGCATAAACTAATCAATTCAAAACATTAGCGGTTTTGCGGGTATGACGAGTGATGACGCCTAACAGTAGATATTGGAACTACTGTACGTATTTTAATAAGATTTTATATGCTTTTATTCTTATTTATCGTACAATAACATGATTTTATGTGCTTTTGTTTTTATTTACTGTACAGTAACATGATTTCATGTGCTTTTAATGGTTTTCTAGTGATAGTATGATTCCAATATTTGTAGCGGACAGACGTAAAGTTGATTATAATGACGTAAACTTTATTTTTATTTTTTTTATATTTTCCATATATTTTTTTGAAAACCGACGTATAATCGAGAACGACTTAACTCGAAACGACTTAAGCCGAGATATATATATATATATATATATATATATATATATATATATATATATATATATATATATATATATATATATATATATATATATATATATATATATATATATATATATATATATATACACAGTGTTGCATCACTTATCGCGGTAGTTCGGTTCCGGGACCCGGCGCGAACCCGGGAATCCGTGGTGTAGAGATCAGCCTATATGTACATAGATATTTTAATGTATTTTTACGTTTACACTGTATAAACCCTCCATGTACTGTTAAAAAAACACCCTTTACATTATAAATAACAGCAAGCAACGTAATTTTTTTATGAAAGTGATAGGAAATCTTACCATGAATGAGGTGATGATGACTTGACATTAATAGGATCCATATTTTACAATAATTTTTACGTTTACGTAAAATAGCGGCCGAAAAACTTTTTTCCTTCTTTCAACATATCTAAGAGTTTCACTTTATCTACAATGGTTAACATTTTCCTTTGCCGCTTAGGCTCACTACAAGAAGCCTTAGAAGATGAAGGATGCTTGTAAGGCATTGCAAAGGTTAATATATGCGAGTAAAAAAATCACAAGCAATACATAATAATATTAATAATCACAACATGAATGGCGCACACGAGTGAGGCGAGACAATGGAAGATGGTGGAAGCCTTTGTCCGAAACGCTGATAGCGGTATCGTATTTTACATGTTGCAATACTGTTAGTATTTATGTTTTTTACTATTTTTTACTGTTATATTATTCTTAGGCTAAGAAATAATTTTTTTTTATCAATAAAATCATGAAACTACTGGAAATATAAATATATATGCTAACTCACGTAGCTTCGACCCCAATACATTGTACGCTATCGAACACAAGCAATACGTGAGTTAGACTGAACGAGTCTTTGTCCAAAACGCTGATAGCGGTATCGTATTTTACATGTTGCAATACTGTTAGTATTTATGTTTTTTACTATTTTTTACTGTTTTATTATTCTTAGGCCAATAAATACGTTTTTTTTTATCAATAAAATCATGAAACTACTGGAAATATAAATATATATGCTAGCTCACGTAGCTGCGACCCCAATACATTGTACGCTATCGAACACTATTTTGTATGATGCAATACTGTGAGTTATACTGTACGTACGTATATCATTCAGTTATTAGTACAGTGTATATTAATTTAAAATTCATCTACTCATTTGATGATTGTACAAAATCTATTGTATTTATTCACTGTAATTTGGACCAAATATTCCTTTTGTAAAGCTTATACTGTACTTTTCAAAAGAGGTGGTCAATAAACGTATCTATCTATCTATCTACTTTTATGTTTTTTACTATTTTTTACTGTATTATTATTTGTAGGCTGGGAAATAATTTTTTTTATCAATTAGATAATGAAATATGTTTTTTTCATTAAAAAAAAAAATGAAAATACTGAGAATTTTTTTTTTTAATATTTTAATATTTTTGCATATACCCATGAAATAAAATAATAATTTATCCAAAAAAAAACCGCGATAGAGTGAGAAAGCGAACCAGGAAGCGCGAATAACCTGGGTAACTCTGTATATATATATATATATATATATATATATATATATATATATATATATATATATATATATATATATATATATATATATATATATATATATATATATATATATATATATATATATATATATTTTATATATATAATGATGATGATCTTTTATTATCGTAATCCTCTTTGTACTTGTGGAAGAAGTTATTTTTTTTGTTTTTTTGTTTTTGCGGCCGTTATTCGCAAAATTGGAATATTTTTACTATTATTTTTTGGGGGCGTTATTGCAATTTCGTGTATAAAAAAATTGTGTATAAAAGGAATAAGGTGTATATATATATATACACCTAGTTCTGAGAATAACGCCTAGATAGGTTCTCAGAAGTGTCGGGTAAATGGAAAATCGCGTGAAAAAACCAGTTATTTTCCTTAGGAAACAATGATAAAGGGCATAGATACGTTCCAAACCTTACAGAGACACACCATGCCAAAGATATAAGATAAGTAAAAAACATATTTTATTACTACATAGCAAAGCAGAAAGCCCTGTATCTATTTTTAAGAGTATACAAAAGATATTCGTATTCACTTTACATCTAGAAATTAACATACATTACTGTACTTTATTATGCAGTGGGCAACAGTTATACAGTACACTGGGACATGCATGGTGGCAGTCAGCAAGTTATTTATGTGGTAGAAGAGTAGGAGGATGCAGGAGAACGAACCTCTATCTGCAAATGTATGCAAAGATAAAATAAAAATCATAAATAACCAAAGCAAGACTAAAAAACGAAAAAAATTATTAATTATGCAATGCCTAAATCTACCATATGACAGATTAAAAAACTTAATTTACATTCTTTAGAGAGGCGCAGTGTTAGGGGGGATATGATTGAGGTGTATAAATGGTTTAAAGGGATTAACAAGGGTGATATTAATAAAGTTTTAAAAATTCATGATCAAACCAGAACTCATAATGGGTAATAGATTTAATCTTGATAAATTTAGGTTCAGAAGGGAAATTGGTGAAAATTGACTTGGTAATAGCGTAGAGTATTCCTAGTAGGATAATAAATGCCAATACCTTAGACACCTTCAAATGTAGATTAGATAGACATATGACAGAGGTAGGGTGGGTGTATAGTGTTACCTCAGTTATTCGCGCTTCTTGGTTCGCTTTCTCACTCTATCGCGTTTGTTTTTGGATAAATTATTATTTTATTTCATGGGTATATGCAAAAATATTAAAATATTAAAAAAAAAAAATTCTCAGTATTTCCATTTTTTTTTTATTGAAAAAACATATTTCATTAACTAATTGATAAAAAAAAATTATTTCCCAGCCTACGAATAATAAAACAGTAAAAAATAGTAAAAAACATAAATGTAGATAGATAGATAGATAGATAGATACGTTTATTGACCACCTCTTTTGAAGAGTACAGTATAATCTTTACAAAAGGAATATTTGGTCCAAATTACAATGAATGAATACAATCGATTTTGTACAATCATCAAATAAGTAGATGAATTTTAAATTAATATACATTGTACTAATAACTGAATGATATACGTACGTACAGTATAACTCACAGTATTGCATCATACGAAATAGTGTTCGATAGCGTACAATGTATTGGGGTCGCAGCTACGTGAGCTAGCATATATATTTATATTTCCAGTAGTTTCATGATTTTATTGATAAAAAAAAAGTATTTATTAGCCTAAGAATAATAAAACAGTAAAAAATAGTAAAAAACATAAATACTAACAGTATTGCAACATGTAAAATACGATACCGCTATCAGCGTTTTGGACAAAGACTCGTTCAGTCTAACTCACGTTTTGCTTGTGTTCGATAGCGTACAATGTATTGGGGTCGAACCTATGTGAGCTAGCATATATATTTATATTTCCAGTAGTTTCATGATTTTATTGATAAAAAAAAACTTATTTCTTAGCCTAAGAATAATATAACAGTAAAAAATAGTAAAAACATAAATACTAACAGTATTGCAACATGTAAAATACGATACCGCTATCAGCGTTTCGGACAAAGGCTTCCACCATCTTCCATTGTCTCGCCTCACTCGTGTGCGCCGTTCACGTTGTGCTTATTAATACCGTTTGCTTGTGATTTTTATACTCGCATATTTTAACCTTTGCAATGCCTCCCAAGCATCCTTCATCTTCTAAGGCTTCTTGTAGTGAGCCTAAGCGGCAAAGGAAAATGTTAGCCATTGTAGATAAAGTGAAACTCTTAGATATGTTGAAAGAAGGAAAAAAGTTTGTGGAACCTATGTATGTCAAGTCATCATCACCTCATTCATGGTAAGTTTTCCTATCACTTTCATAAAAAAATTAGGTTGCTTGCTGTTATTTATAATGTAAAGGGTGTTTTTTTAACAGTACAGGGAGGGTTTATACAGTGTAAACGTAAAAATACATTAAAATATCTATGTACATATAGGCTGATCCTACTCCGCGGATTTCCGGGTTCGCGCCGGGTCCCGGAACCGAACTACCGCGATAAGTGAGGCAACACTGTATATATAATGTATAATGATGATGATCTTTTCTTATCGTAATCCTCTTTGTACTGGTGAAAGAAGCCTCCGCGGGCGCTTATTTACTTTAAAAAAAAAAAAAATAATAATAATAATAATAATAATAATAATAATAAGAATAATAATAATAATAATAATAATAATAATAATAATAATAATAATTGGGGGGGCGTTATCCGCAAAATTCGAATTTTTTACTATTATTTTTTGGGGGCGTTATTGCAATTTCGCGGATAAAAAAATCTCGCATAAAAGGAACAAGGCGTATATATATATATATATATATATATATATATATATATATATATATATATATATATATATATATATATATATATATATATATATATATATAGTACTGTACATACAAAATATCAACTTACGAACAAATCAGGATTCGAACTGCTGTTCGGAACATAACTGCGTAAATTACAGGCATCTGTCCTGGGAAAATATAAGAAACAACTGGAAATCAGTTGTGGCAATTATCAGCTTTGACATACATGTGTGGCTTTGGAGAGAGCACATTTGTATATTATTATTGATGGTAGCAAGTCTTTTTTATTAATGATATATGACAGGTTTACTGACGAGAAACAGACTGAGTATATTCTTCTTATACTATACAGTATTGCGAAAGACACCATGTTAACTGTCTACTGAACTGTTTGACTGACTTGCTGACTGACTGGTCTACTGAACTTGGGTACTTAGTTGGAAAAGCCTTCGAGTTGGCAGTGTAATTGGTTTCATAGAACTTACATCTTACATAAAGGTTGAGAATGTACATTGAAACACGGACCTCACAGAGTTTATTGAGGTCGATGATGTCATACTCTTGGAATTCAGTGAGGTCAACAGATTGACTTCTTATGTAAATATGAGCTTCTGATGAAGGTGGATATATGGCAGCTTAATTTAATCGTACCCAGAGATGAGATAAATTAACCTAACCATACAAAACAAAACGTAATCTAATATCATAAAACTGACAATATACCGACTCACCAAACCCTTTTTATCTAATCTAGTTACCATAATCAAAGCTAATCTAATATTACTGTTAAAAACCCTTCAAAGACCATTTGAACATCATTATGTCATTCATCACTTTAGTTAGTGCTTGTGAAAGTAAACATGAAACCAAGATTCATACATGTAGGAGAGTTAAATATTTAAGGCTTCTCAGTGAGGAAAGGAGGGAAAAGAATCCTCGTGTAATATTATGTTAGGTTTGGTTAGTTCAGGGGGATCTGAGATCAGTCAAGAAAAATCTCATGTTTTATTTAAGTTAGTTTGCCACAGTTAGCAGACTAGTTGAACTTTTATTTATCACATAACTACTTCAGCCAAAGATTTAAAAAGTTTTATCAGATTATTATACTGCACTTGCATGCAGATAGAGTTTTGTCATGTTACTTTAAGATGGTCTATTGGTGGTTCTCTACTGGTAGTGGCTTTGGCATTTGATTTTCGATCAGAATATTCCAAAATGCTCAAATTAAAAAACACAATAATCTGAGTAGATTTTAAAATCTACAAAATATATAGTTCCAAGCTAAAATATTATTTTATCATATGTGTTTTAGCTTGTTTTAAACGAATTTAAGAATATTTTTGTTGGAAAAAGAAATTCTGGTATAAACCCACTAACTTCTCCCATCCTGTGATAGTAATTGAATAGAAATTGGAAACTTGGATTTTTTTAGGTGGGGAATCCTAAAATATACATCAATACCTAGCTAGCTCTCCCCAGTATATAATCTTATAAAAAATCGGCTGTCTCCCCCTGACCTTCTTAATTAAAGTATTTCTCAATGGAAATGTATTATAAATTTATATAGTGTTGGATAATGTTTATCAAAAAGTATATATTATTATTATTATTATTATTATTATTATTATTATTATTATTATTATTATTATTATTATTATTGCTTTGAATACACCTTATTTGAAAACAGGATGCTCAGATTCACATGGTTAGTTTTGACTGTTATTGAACCTTGATGGTTCTGCTTTTGGTTTCTATTTCCAGATTAGAGAATTGTATTTCTCAAATTTGAAAAGACTGTTAGGATAAAATTTTATCTATTACCCAAAAAGATTCAGGGGGCTATTAAAACCCTGTTGTGATACCAAAGGTGTAAGGTCGGATAAATAGATGGAAATCTCATTGTATTTAGAGAAGTTCAAAGAAATCCTATATATATATTAACAAGTCAGGAAGACCAACATATCTCAACTTGTAGCTGCACTTTCCGTTTTATGAAAATTTAAAAGCATAACGAACTTATCCTTAATTGCCTACCCATGTTAAGAGTAGCCTAAAGTGGGAGGCATACCCCACTTTACTATACCCCTCAGCATACATTGGCTTCATGCAGGTTAGGTTACCGGGCAAATGGATGATCTGGGTTGATATACCCCACACATCCATCGTATGCCCACTATTCAAACCTAACCATATAAGTTAATCTTAAATGTGAAGGTATAGCCCTTATTATTACCATACAAGGGCACAGATGTCACTACTGATAGAACATATATTTGGCTTAAGCCAGTACTGAAGTTAAAAAAATATAATTGTATCATTATATAGATTTTGTATATATTTCAAGGGTTATATTTTCTTGTGCTTTGTATTTTATTCTGTAATATGAGAAATCTGTTTGTCCATATAATGTCTGTCTCTCCAAATAAAGTAATCACATTTGTCATACTGTTACAGATATTTTTTTGCTGCTTTATGCATAACAATTAGTCCCCACTTGATTGCGATGGATATAGACAGGGCTGGAGCTGGGGAACTAAGTCTGGATGCCTTTCCCAACATCCCACTGCAGGATTGAACTCAGGGCTCATCATTGCCCAACATGCTCGCTCTACCACTGAGCTCCTGCTGCTTCCCCCATACTGTTACAAGAATCATACCCTAATTACCTCAATATGTATTTGATTATCAACCTTTTTGGCTTAGTTAGCTAGTGACCACTAATTCTTTGTACAGTTCATCCTGAAATAAATATACTTTACTTGTTTATAAAATTGCAGACCATCTCAGTACAGTCCCTTACCTGCATAGAGCCAGCAGTGAGAATGTATTGCGGATAACTTTGATGCAAAATGTATCGTAGAATTACTCCAATAACTGTATTATCTATGAAAATACTCTATTGGAAAAATTTGAACAGTAGCTACTTAATGATCAACCCTGGGCAACAAATTAGAACTTTAATAGTACAGTAATAAGGGATCCCCTCTGAAGCCTCACTAATAATCAATCTGCATTTACACTTAGCCATTCTCCAGCTTTTCTTCTTGGTCTCAGATTCAGCCAGATAAGACAGATTTTGATGAAGCAATATTTATGAAAACCATAATTGTTTAAAAGTTTTTACAACAGTCAGTCAGTAATAATTGAGCACTGTATCTATTCTTTTTGTTGCCAAGTATACTTTGCTGAATGCATTCTTATGATATAGCTACAAGACACACACTTATGAGAAACCAACCAAGCATATATTACCTATGACCAACCAGACAAATATATAATACACAATATTCAAGGAAATATTTTTCAAAGGCACCCTGCAATGTTTGCTGCAGACTTCTTCTCTGTTATCGTAATTTCTCCTCTGATTTTGCCATTTTTCAAATACGGTGTCAGTAAATATACTATGCCTTGACTTCCTCAGTTATAGATGTTCTTGACTATCAAACTGTCTTAAGTCTACTGTCCCTCTTCAAACCTAACCTAGGAATATACCATGATTTTTTGAGTATATTCTGTAATAAACTCCATTATCTAGACCCCATATTTTTTATGAGAAATCTGTCTTCAATAGTATGGCAGCTGAAAACAAAGGCTGTGTTGTATAAGTTATTCATGCATGGTGACATTGACATTTTAGAAGTTGAAGCTAGTCTTGGATTATTTATTAGAGTGATATTTTTATTTCAATGATGCATGCGTATATACCCTTTCATAAGTGAAAATTATATTTGAATAGCCAGGTATGTTATTATTTGAATCTGATGCTGCCCATATGTAAATCATACAGTATGCAAAAAACGTTTTATTTTATGAAAGTAGGAAACCTACTTAGACTGGTTCTGTGTTATAATTCTGATATCCTTGCTGTACTTGTGTGTATGTAAATATTTATTATTATTATTATTATTACTACTACTATCATTATTAAGTATTACTAATCTTATTTCCATTGCTATTATTATTCCTACTATTTTTATCTTCTAATTTTTTTTTATTACTTTAATCTTATTGCCATAATAATTATAATCTAGCTTAACATTACTATTTTCACTACTAATACTCGTAGTCTTGTTTGTACTTTATTATTATCACTCCATCCAACATTATTTCCATTCCCATTTCTTTAACTACTAGCTTTGTTGTTGATATTAGTATTCACTTATCTATTGTACTCCTCTACTACAACTCTTCCATGATTTAATATTGTCATTCTGTTTTCCCTTCTATAATACTCCTCTAAACTTTATTATTACTTTCCTTTAAAAAAAACATAGATCCTTTGCAAGCGACATACCCTTATTCATTCTCACCTACTCACCTTAGCAAGAAGGTCTGCCCTCTCTTTTGCCTCTCTTTATTTCCTTTTTGTGCTTTTCCCCCCACATTCTTTCCATCCTATTCTCCCCCTCTCTAGTAACGACACCCTGCATAGGGCTAAGAGAGTTCACTTGAAGCTGTAAGTAATTACCCCCCCCCATCTTATTCCAATTATCCAATCTTATCCGATTATAGCAAAGTTTGGCTAGCCAGTATTTCAGGTAATAATTTTTATTTAATTTTGCTGCCAATCTCCTAGTAATAGTATAGCAGTGAAATTAACCACTTTGGTTCAAGTATATTGCTGAAGTTTGACTTTCGAGCCCATGTCGATAGAGAGAAGCAGTATAATTTATTTGGCAGGCAGTATCTATTGTGTAGAGTGTAGTGGTAAAGTTTATTTATGTGGCCCACGTCTTTGGTTTAGAGTGTAATGTTGATAGTATATATCTGCAGCTTATATCAGTGGTCAGAATATAGCAGTGAAGCATGTAGTTGGTGAGTAATCAATAGCAGCACCCGTTACAGCCGTCCTATGAGTTAATAATGATCTGTCATTGATTAATTGATTGCCATGGCTGCCTCTCTAGTGTTTTTTATCCTATATTATTTATGAATTTTGTATATTGCTTTATCATGCGCTGCTTATATTTTGGGTTAGGATTAATGTTAATAACTAATCGGAAATTGCTCTAGTAATTTTTATTATTGTATTGATTATGTTGTTATGAATATTGGTGTAGTATCGTGGTGTATTATCATGGAAATTATTCTGCATTCCTTTTGTTTACCACACTCATATTTTCAGAAATGTCCATTCTTCCTTGCTTAGTAATTTATCATGGCATGTGTTTATGATGGCTACTCGTGAAGAGCGATGGATTATGTAGGTAATCATTGACTGGTATCGTCATGCATTCCAGCTGTGGATTCTCGGCATATACAGTATTCTCTTGGCCCTGCTGTGACGAAGCATAGTGCTATAGAATATTACAGCTGCTTTTGAGGTTTTCTAATCTGATTGTATGCAGGTGTATATGGAATTATAATTTATGTGATTACTCTATCATATTTTTAATAATATCAGTGGTGAATATAAATATAATAATGATAATAAAAATGATAATAATAATAATAATAATAATAATAATAATAATAATAATAATAATAATAATAATAATAATAATAATTATAATAATAATAATTCTAATAATAATAATAATATAATAATAATAATAATAAGAAGAAGAAGAAGAAGAAGAAGAAGAAGACGAAGAAGAAGAAGAAGAAGAAGAAGAGGAGGAGGAGGTGGAAGAAAAAGATAGATTATTATTATTATTATTATTATTATTATTATTATTATTATTATTATTATTATTATTATTATTATTATTATTATTATTATTATTATTATTAGACCAGGTAATTAGCTGCTCGAAGGGATGAGGATGGCTGGGTGTGATGAAATCCTTTTACCATACATTTTGTTCATTTGTGGCCACCTTATTGGCTTCACTTGGATATGGTGCCATATTGTAAATACAGTATAAAAAAGATTATTATTATTATTATTTTTATTATTATTATTTTATTATTATTATTATTATTTTTATTATTATTATTTTTTTTTTTATTATTATTATTATTATTATTATTATTATTATTATTATTATTATTATTATTATTATTATTATTATTATTATTATTTTACTGTACTGTTGTTATTGCAAATACAGTATAACAATAATTATTATTATGATTATTATTATTATTACTGTATTATTATTATTATTATTATTATTATTATTATTATTAATTATTATTTATAACTTTGATTATATTGACGTATATGTCATGCCCAAGGGTGCCAAGTCTAGTGTTCTGGAACCCGTGTACGCAGGGAGTTTTCAGGTGCCCTTTCTCTGTTGTTGAGAATAGGTCTACTTTTCCGTGGCAGACCTACATTATTGTAGCAGCCACCCATGCCTCATGTTATGGGGTATTTTCCCCCAAGTGTTTTTTTTATAGTTCTCAGATATGACTGGTGTAGGCATAAGTGCAAACCATGCCCGCCTCCTCTTTGTATGTGTTTGGAACAACCTGAGGTTTTAAATGGGTCAAGGATCATGCCAGGGCACGCAGATTATATTTAGCACCAATACAAAGAATATTTACGTTAAGGGGACGGGAACATTGAGGCCTAGAGGAAATATGTAACTTCCCGATAAACTAAGTGTAATCGTCATCGCTTATCTATCACCCTGCATGATTGAGCCCTGACCTGAAATTTAGAACAATAGTTATGTAAGCAGTGTTATTATTATTATTATTATTATTATTATTATTATTATTATTATTATTATTATTATTATTGTTGTTAGTTTGAGTGGTTATTAATAAGTATATTATATATCCCTAGATAACCGTCTGTTTAAATTTCTTATATTCATGTCATATATCATGGTTAAACATGATCTGTTTGGTAATGAAATACAGTCAAGTCAAGGAACTTTAGGTGATTTATGTATTTTAAAGAGTTTCATATAACTTCTAATAAGCTGGTCTCTACTGCTCAGATAATGTTTAAACATACTTTATGATAATGAAATAAAGGCAGGGTGGGTGGAGGCGGGTGAAGATGGTGAATTTTAATTTTCTCCAACTGCCTTTTCATTATTCACATAAGGGGAGAATGACTAAATGTCAGACTTGCTAGTCTCCTTGTTCTGTTCCAGTTAGTGGCTCACACCTCACATTACTCATCCCTTGGATAGTGTGTGCTGCTAATCTTTTATATATATATATATATATATATATATATATAATATATATATATATATATATATATATATATATATATATATATATATATATATATATATATATATATATATATATAATATATTATATATATATATATATATATATATATATATATATATATATATATATATATATATATATATATATATATATATACCTAGTTCTCCGAATAACGCCTAGACAGGTTCTCAGAAGTGACGGGTAAATGGAAAATCGCGTGAAAAAACGAGTCATTTTCCGTAGGAAACTGATAAAGGGCATAGATACATTCCACAACCTTACATAGACACACTATGCCAAAGATATAAGATAAGTAAAACATATTTTATAAGTACCTAACAAAGCAGAAAGACCTGTAGTTATTTATATTAACATGCAAATAGTGTACAGTATAAAAGATATAGTTTACTGCACAGTAAACAAATTAATGCACTCTATTATGCAGTTGGCAACAGGCATACACTGGGACATGCATGGTGGCCAGTGTTGCCAGATAAAGCAGATGTTTTTGTTTTCAAATGTATGGTACATTTTAGGATATATCTTAATTACACGATGGTAGTACTGTAATTTAAATAAAAATGTACTTCATCTTTAAGATATTTGAAATAACTTACCAGCTTACATGTATATTTTTTATATTTATAATTTCTCTCATTCATCTATTCTGGCAACACTGATGGTGTCGATGATGCCGAGGATGCAAACGTTTTGGCGCCTCCGTATCAGCTGATGCACCCTCGCAAGCTATTTCCCTGACGATATTATATCGAAAGTTAGTTTGCTGTTTGTTCTTTATGCTTTTTTTCCATTATCTTCATAATATTTGATTGTATTAAACGGTAGAAGAGGAGGAGGCTGTGGGAGAACGAACCTCTATCAGCAAACGTTTTGTCACACTTCCGTATCAACTGATGCACCCTCACATGCTATTTCCTTGATGATATTGTATCGAAAATCTGTTTGCTGTTTGTTCTTAATGCTTTTTTTCAATTTTCTTCATAATATTCGATCGCATTAAGCGTTGGAAGAGGAGGAGGATGCGGGAGAATTAACCTCTATCGTCAAACGTTTTGCTACTTCCGTATTAGCTGATGCACCCTCGCATACTATTTCCCTGACGATATTATATCGAAAATTCTTTGTTAAAATACAATTTTTTTTTTGTAAATTCTTTTGCATGGGTGTTATTTGCGAATTTCGTATTTTTTTACTATTATTTTTTAGGGGCGTTATTGCAATTTTGCTGATAAAATAAATGCGGCAAAGCGAACAAGGTATATATATATATATATATATATATATATATATATATATATATATATATATATATATATATATATATATATATATATATATATATATATATATATATATATACAGTGAACCCTCTCTACATCACGGTTCACCTTTCGTGAATTTAGTGCATCGTGGATTTTTTTGGCGGGCATAAAATTTTTTCTAATTTTTTAATAATAAAATAAAACAGCCTTTATTGGGCCTGGGACGAAAAATACATAAAGTAAAGAGAAACAGAGATGGAGAGTGTAATGACCTGTCAGATGTGAAGGGATTTTAAAAGATGTGTAATGAATATCCAATTCTCTGCTGGGTTTTAAAATACCTTTGCATTACTTTCATGATGTCTCTTCCAAAAATATCTCCATAGATCTTATTAGTATTATTATTATTAATAATAATATTATTATTATTATTATTATTATGATGATTGTGGAGATTATTATAATTATTATTATTATTTTTATTATTTATTATTATTACTATTGCGAATTTGTCATTAAACTATTATTTTTACAATAAATAATCTAGGTTTGGTTGAATAAACAAGAGTCAGTTAAAGATGTTCCTCTCTCTCTCTCTCTCTCTCTCAATAAGAAATAATAATGAAATCAGAAACGTCACTCAAGAAAGTAGCAACGATCAGCATTCTAGAAGGAATCCTCAACAGCATTCGGATGGACGTCATACCCGGGACTTTCGTCATCAGAATCGTCAAATCCCACCTGGTATTCGAGGATGGAGACGAGACTCGAGGATGAATCACAGTCTTTACGGTCTCGACCAACCACGGCGCTACCCCCAGCGTCCCCGGGCGAGGGAGAAATTGCAGCAGCTCTACAGTCGTCGACAGCCCTGTTCAAACTGTGGGGAAATAAACCATGATCTTTCCCACTGTTGGTTTAACTATAGACTTAAATGTGGTCACTGCCGTGAACATGGCCATAAAACAAGATTATGTCCCTTAAATATATAGCAATCACATTGTAATACAGGCTTACTGAAACATTTCATAAATATACAACACATCAATGCACAATCACTTTTGGGTAATTTCGACAATATTGCACTAATGATCAGAGAAAATAACGTGGATATAATGTGTGTTTGTGAAACTTGGCTCCTATCTAATATGCAGTCTGGTTTTGTTGCTATACCTGAGTATTCTTTTTATCGATTTGATGGCGGTAGGGGTGGGGGTGTGGGGGTGTATGTAAGAAATCATCTAACGGTCTCCCTATTAAAGACCCCTGAAGTCGAGCGACCTCCTCATCTCGAAGACATTTGGTTGACTGTTCAGAGTAGGAAATTCCCTTCATTCATCCTGGGATGTGTATATAGACACCCTCATGCACTCAACGACACCTTTGATTACATCTCCGAGGTATTTCGGTCTGTCTGTTTGAGGAGCAAACCTCTCATTATTATAGGCGACTTCAATGATAATCTCCTTCTTCCTAATAATAAAATGGGGAAATTAATTCAATCCCTCCACTTAAATCAGCTTGTGAATAAAGCAACCCGTATCACCGCTAATTCCTCCAGCCTAATTGATCTTATAATTACCAATACACCTAGTTTTATAGTTCACCACGATGTCTTACCTTGTCCTGTAGGAGACCACGAGCTTCTAATAGCTACAGTTAATGTCAGGAAGGAAAAGAGACCGCCAATTGTTAAAACTCCGATCTCTTGAGAATTATTCTCAAAATTGTTTCTGCGACACTCTTCTTAATGAATACAACATTTTAAATTCAATACTAACTACAGATTGTGTAAATTATCAAGTTTCTACTTTTACTGATGTTTTTACGAGATGTTTAAATGAATGTGCCCCTCTTACAACCAAAGTCATGACACGCCCTCCTGCCCCGTGGATTGACTCTCAGTTAAAAGAGCAAATGAAAAGGAGAGATGACCTCCTAAGGCAATTTAAATCTGATAGACAAAACTCCGAGATGGAAAGAGCCTATAGAAGAGAAAGAAACCTTACTAAAACAATGTTGTCCGAAAAGAAGAAAAATCATTTCAGGGAAGAATTTTCCAAGTATAAGGGAAATATCAAAGGAACTTGGAATGTTATAAAAAGAATAATTCCTGCAAATAAGGAAATCTTAGAAAATTCTGACCTTCTCAGTGATAATGTGGAAAAGCGAGTGAATGATTTTAATAAGTATTTTGCTGAAATAGGTAAGTCCACATATGAAAAGTCCCAAGATAATAATGACTTGATTATTAATCAACCACATAATTGCCAGCCTCCAGCTGAAAGAAATATTATCAATAATTTTAGACCGCACCCAATCGATTTAGTCACACTTATTCTTATCATAAAGAACCTCAAACCAACAAACTCTTGTGGTTCCGATGGGATACAACTTCGCTTCCTAATTGACTCATTGCCAGTTACAGTATTTTTCATTTTAGTCATTGTTAATACATCCATTGTTACAGGCATTTATCCTAACCTCTGGAAGCATCCCTATATCATCCCCGTTTTTAAGAGTGGAGATACTAATAATGTTGAAAATTATAGGCCAATCTCTCTTCTCAGCATTCTGTCTAAAATACTTGAGAAGGTAGTTGCCACCCAGTTAATAAATTTCCTCGAATCAAATTGTCTATTATGTGAAGAACAACACGGTTTTCGGCCTAAACTTTCGACCGAGACGGCCCTACTTAAAATTACTGATAAAATTTATAGTAATATTGAAAATAAGAAAATATCACTTTTATTATTGTTAGATTTGTCTAAAGCATTTGACAGTGTACACCATCAAATTCTAATGAGAAAACTTTCCAAAGTTCATGTTGACTCATTTTGGTTCGAAAATTATCTGAAAGATCGAATTCAATCAGTTCGAGTGGGCTCGACTCTCTCTTCTTCTTTAGATATCAGTTTTGGCGTTCCTCAGGGTTCAATTTTGGGTCCTCTGCTTTTCCTAATATATGTTAATGATTTACCTCAATTTATAAGAGATTGCCTACTTGTTATGTATGCTGATGACACCCAGATTATGCTTACTGGTGACATTGATAGAATTCCTGAAATCTTAAAAATGGCTGAAGATATATTAAACTGTACCAAAAGTTATTTTAACAGTAATGGTCTTTTACTGAACGAAAATAAAACTAAATTCGTTATTTTTGGATCAAATCAATACCTGTCCCGCATTCCTGAGAACATCAGTATAAATTTCAACAATGTTTCACTCTTCCCATCTAATAAGGTTAAAAATCTAGGAGTTATTATGGACAGTACCATGGCATTTAATTTTCATATCGATGAACTACATAAAAAAGTGAACGGGACCCTTATTTACTTGAACAGAGTCTATGAAAGATTCGAGCCTGATTGTAGGGTAATTGTAGTACAAACATTGATTTTAAGTATTCTCAAC
>JAXCGZ010004378.1:2500-17500 GCA_037179515.1 Halocaridina rubra
CACTCAAATAGTCTTTCGTCATGTTTTGGGTCCCCAGTAGCTCAGTGGTAGAGCACGCTAGTTAGGAGGTGACTAACGCGGGTTCGAGCTCACCGCAAGGTGTTAAGAAGGACAACCAGCTTTATTCCCTCAGCCCCCCCCCCCCAACATGTCTGTTTCCATCCTATTCGAATGAGGACTAATTGTTATACGTAAAACGATATTATATAGTCTTTTTTTTTTTCCTTCTTCTGCTAAGTCTCTGCACTGTCATGCTACCATACTTTCCAAATCTCTTAAAAATTAATCTCCTAACCAGTTATTATACGCTTACGACCTCTGTGATCCTATTCAACCTGTTATCGTACGCTTACTTACGTAAAGAATGATCGTGCCTTAAATCCGATTGTCTTACGAGGCACCGTGACTGGCCTGATATTACCCCTCCTATGGTGTCTGATCTCCTTATACGCATTTACGCAAGTCTGACGTTGTTAAAACGCGATTCACAGCGCACTCAACTTTTAAATGCTGTAAAGAAGTCGCACCTCCATATTCAAACAACCACACATATATGTATTTGTCATATTTCTAGGCCTTCATGACTTCGACTAGTCATACAGCCTGTCCTGTTCCTATTGTATCTTCCTTTTATTTCTGCCTTCTTATGCAGCTCCTTTTTCTTCATCTCAGTGTCTGCTTGGTGCTCTGGCCCAGTGAGGGCAAGTTTCTTGTCTGTTCCGGTGTAAAACTCATTAAAAAGATTTCACAGAGAGAGAGAAGAGAGAGAGAGAGAGAGAGAGAGAGAGAGAGAGAGAGAGAGAGAGAGAGAGAGAGAGAGAGAGAGAGAATGATAAACAACAAGTGACAGGATTAAACTTGCAGTTTTTGTCATTGTGTCCCGAAAGCACTAGAATTCTTACATTTTTTAGCTTTGGTTATTGATGTGGCTCTTAATAATGATAATAATAATAATAATGAAAATATATAACGTGATTATTATTATTATTATTATTATTATTATTATTATTATTAAAATTATTATTACTATTATTATTACTGTTCCTAATACTGCTGCTGCTGTTACCATTACTATAGTGCTACTATTAGATACGCGTTCTGTAAGTCTAACATTACTGCTGAACAAGATTAATAAAATATTTTCCTAAAGGGCGTCAAAAAAATTAGACTTAAATCCGGGAGATGTAAAAGTAAAACGGAATCGCAGAAGACAAAAGTAATACAAAGAAACAACCCTGACCACAAGTTGTTGTTATTTGCTGCGAGGGTCACTATTAATCCCCATTCCAATTGGGGGGGTGCACCACAAGTACACTTTGTTTACTCCTTACCCCCCCCCCCCCTAAAAGTACAACTCGAACATGCTGTCTCTATGCTAAAACCTTTCAAAGATGATCCTTCTCGCGAGGTGTTTTTTGTTTTTAATCCTAGATTATTATCATCTAATTGGCCCTAAAAAAAATATATTCTCTTTTAAAAGTATTTTGTAAAAAAAAAATACTTTAGAATTGTTATCTGCTAAATGACTATCATTAAAAACTAACTCCTTAAATTTATTTTATGCAAATATTCCGAGGGAATGCCGTAGAGTACCGGTAGAATGCTCGGCTCGAGAGATGCGTTCGAAACCACGGTAGGGCGTTAGGAAGGGCATCCAGCCTTAATGTCCCAGTTTCACTGTGTTCATTCCCTGATGGGGACTCTTAATAGCCCACAACACGATATTAAGAAAGAAAGAAATCCAAAAGTGCTGTAGAATGCTCGACTCGGAAGGTGACGGACCCGCCCTTAAGCCCATGGGAGAGCGTTAGGAAGGACATCCAGCGTGAAATCTCCAGCTTCAATCTGTGTGTCCACTTGCTAGTGGGGACAAATAGTAACACATAAAACGAAAAAAAAAAATCCAAGATTGATATCTTCCAACTTCTGCTCCCTTTTATTGGTATTTATTGGAGGGTTTTGTGCGGACTATAATAGCCTCAGGTTTTTGCATTAAAACAAGAATCTGGGTGAGTATCATTTGGAGTCTGTCGCGTGAACAATATTATACTCTACACCCTTGAGAGAGTGAGAGACCTCCGGATGCTTTTGCAATTGGTACTGGGTACATTTTATTCTGAACATTAAGAAAAGTTATTTTTGTTTCGCTACCTCTAAGCAGTACATTATTATTATTATTATCATTATTATTATGGTGATAAAAGATGATTATTATTATTGGGACCGTGGTGGCGCAGTGGTTAGAAAACTGGACTCAAGAAGTAACAGATTTACGATCGAGCCCACAGTGGGGCGTTAGGAATGCCATCCAGCTTTAATCCCCCATTTCTAAAACATGTCTCCTCCCTCAATCTATTTGGGACACAGTGTGGCTCATAAAATATTGCATACAGAGTACCTGATCTCTTCTGAAGCACATCTATTCACAGACAGTCGTAAGTCTGTAACATTGATTTCATGTCAGAAGAATACGTAACATACACGTTAGTCTACGTAATTACTTAAGAGATTATGAGTCTTCTGGTACAGTGTTGTGTAATGCACTTTTATTAGATTGCATTGCGAGGTGATAAATGCCACGTATATCACTTAAAGTAACCAGGATAAAGAATGGATATATTAGAGGGACAGCGCAGGTAGGATGGTTTGTGGATGTGGTGGAAGAGGCGAGACTGAGATGGTTTAGCCATATTCTGAAGAAGGATGAGGGATATCTTGGGAGAAGGATGTTGAGGATGGAGCTTCTGGGCAGAAGGGGGGAGGTTGGTCCATAAGGAGGTTTATTGATGTAATGAGGGTTGAAATGGAAGAGGGATCGGAGAATAGGCGATAGGGAGCTGATTTATCAGTTGTAGCGACCCCTGACGAGAGAAGCCGAAAGATTTAAAATCACCTACAATGACGTGAGATATCGAAGGACAAATTTAGTAGGGGATTAAGCCAGCGGATATTATATTCATATGATAAGAGCTTCATAGACGAGACACAGAATGCTACGATAGAGAGACATACCTCCTTGGAATCCAAAGACTGGCCTTCTTACCCTTTTGTAACACGTAATCCTTATCTTCATGATATTTTCTAGCGTAATTACATAGTTATGTTGCATATTTTTTTTTTTTTTTTTTCATATTTATAAGTGCTGACAGCTCAACAGATTGACTGTTTTTCTGAGGGTGTCTATGTCGGGGTACGGACGATTGCCCCAAAGGAAAAGTGATCCTAGGGCTACAGACCCTAATTCTTAATGCAATAATAATAATAAGAAGAAGTAGAAAAAGAAGAACTTCCTACAATAAACGAGTGCAGAGTAACTGGAAATTTGTGCATTTTCATCACTGACAAGTTTTCTTTTTTTGGAGAGAGAGAGAGAGAGATCTGTCGCTTCATAACAGGAACTTAGTCAATAAGCAATAAGGCCATACGTTACGTAACAGACGAAGGCCTGCAAGTAGGAAATAAGTATGGAGACTGACGGAGTTGAGAGGGGGGAGATGGAGATAGGAGAGAGAAGAAGGAGAACAATAAAGATAGATACTGACAGAGAGAGAAAATAATAGAACAGTACGCCTGAGAGGCTGCAAACAAACAAACAAACATTTATTTCCAGTATTGTACAATGGTTATTCTTAATATATATGATTGATGATTCGGTTTTACGTCACGAACTCCCTTTTCTAGTAAGGGCTAGGATGGCTGCCTTCTTACGAAGGACTTGTTTTGGCAGATCCTTCGTAAGAAGGAAACCGTCCTAGTATATATATGAATCATATTTTATCCTGACTGTGGTGTAGTTGGTAACGCCTCGGCACAGTAATTATGTGTCCTAAGTTAGCGTCCCAGTCTGGGTAAAATGTGATTCATGTTTTCACATATGGCAATGTGCTTATTTGATTATTTATATATATATATATATATATATATATATATATATATATATATATATATATATATATATATATATATATATAGAGAGAGAGAGAGAGAGAGAGAGAGAGAGAGAGAGAGAGAGAGAGAGAGAGAGAGAGAGAGGGATATTCCCAAACATGAAGATTGCGAGAGCCGGCTTGGGTTCTCTCGAATCGGTTTATACCAGTATTGGCCACTCCTCCAAAGATAGTGTTGGTAGGGGAGGAGGGAGAGAAGCCAGCTGTCTGGCACTGAGATACCGTTTTCTCTCTCTCTCTCTCTCTCTCTCTCTCTCTCTCTCTCTCTCTCTCTCTCTCGCATGTAACTTACTATGTTACTGATGTGGACTGTGAATATATATATATATATATATATATATATATATATATATATATATATATATATATATATATATATATATATATATATATATATATATATATATATATATATATATATATATATATATATATATATATATATATATAGCGTCTTATAAGGGGAGTGGCTGAGACAAGGCCTAATGCTTTGACTTTCTCGAGGGGAGAGAAAATACAGAGAAGGGGGATTCCCATTCCCCTCGCTCCGCCCCACTCAGTAGACTTACGACACGCAGGGGAACACGGAGAAAGTATTCTAGCCCTTCTTCCTCAGGGGTTATATTATTAAATTAAGTTCAGTACAATGTGACTACTTCCTTCTTCATAATTTTCGAAGAAATGTATCAAATTCGTCAATGACAATATCTTGGATCAAGTAAAAATAACGACCCTCAGTATAGCCTATTAAACAACCTCGACATTGTTAGGTAAGGTTAGTAATGGTTAGGTTAGGCTTTAAGCTATTTTTACTTCATCCAATAGTTCTATCAATATTTTTGCATTCAGTTTCATGCATGAGTATTTGCTGTTTTACTTACCAATTGGCGGTGCAAATATGGAGACAAAAGGGTGTTACTTATGAGAAGTATTGTGGGGACAAACCCAGGTTGGAGCCACCGCGGAATGTTAGGAAGAGCATCCAGCATCATTTTTCCCGATATCAACGTGTGTGTGTGTCCACCCCAATCGAATGGGGATCAATAGATACAGAACACGGCAAATAGACAACAAACAATCGTGTACACCGTACCATGTAAGATCAGGTGAAGATTAGCTAGCAACCACTCAGTACATTAAATAACCCCTGTCAATTGTTAACATAGCAAAGGTGAGGTTCGCTATTTTACTATTCTAACATAACTTAAACTAATCTAGCCTAGCAAGTTACGGGGTTATTTAATGTAATGGTGTCGCAAATCTATACTTGATACCATTCTACTCTATGGCATTGCTAGAAATTATGAAATATATGTTTCATTATCTAATGTAGCTTTCTGATTCACAAAATTCATAGACAATAAGTTAACTTCCAAATTTTTAAATAAAGAAACTTTTAATTATTATTATTATTATTATTATTATTATTATTATTATTATTATTATTATTATTATTATTATTATTATTATTGATGATGATGATGATGCTGAAGGTGGGAATGCTATTTTCTTCTTCTTATTATTATTATTGTTGTTGTTGTTGATGATGATGATGTTGAAGGTGGGAATGCTATTTTCTTCTTCTTATTATTATTATTATTATTATTATTATTATTATTATTATTATTATTATTATTATTATTCTATGTAACAGAAATATCACATCATAATAACCGTGAATATATCACAAAATATATGCAAATCTTGTAACACTAAGATTCATTGTCCACGCTGTTCTTTAGTAAAAATATCCTTTGGGGTTCTAAACACTTGTAAACATCTCCTAGTGAACACAAAAGGGGAAATGGAGACAGTTCTAATGGTTCCTTAAGGGGAAAAATCCCTTAGCTAAGAATCGTATGATTATATTTCCAACCAAGGGAGAATTAAATATATCAAACTGATTATATTAAAGATATATATATATTATTTAATTAAGGAAAGTTGGTAGAGTTCGGAATAGATCTTCTAGCAGCTACCGTACGACTATCGGAATCGTAGTGTATGTATTGGGCTTGAAAGAGAGTAGCAAAGAGTAGCAGACGACCTAGTAGTGAATCTTCTCTTAGTATTTGGCACGGGGGTCATATTGTCCTGAAAATGACTACTTTCTGAGGTAGTGGCAGTGGTAGTATAGTGAAATGCAGTATATCCAAGTAGTAGTGGTAAAATACTGTCTATCAAATTATAAACAATAGTAGTAAAATGAAATATCTCAAAGTCGTGGAAGTAGTGAAATACAATATAGCCAAATAGTAATGGTAATAGTAGTAGAAGTCGTAGTAGTAGTAGTAGTAGTAGTAGTAAAATGAAATATCTCCAAGTAGTAGAGATAGTGAAATACAATATATCCAATTATTATTATTATTATTATCAGTAGTAGTAGTAGTAGTAGTAGTAGTAATAGGATGAGGAGGAGTAGTAGTAGTTGTGATAGTAGTGGAGTCGGTGGTGATAGCAGCAATAGTATAGATTAAAGGGAATCGAGGACAAAAAACGGGCTCGAAAATAACTTGCTCCTTTTGTGCTGTACTAGATCTGGGACGTACAGTACACCATCTCTCTCTCTCTCTCTCTCTCTCTCTCTCTCTCTCTCTCTCTCTCTCTCTCTCTCTCTCTCTCTCTCTCTCTCTCTCTCTCTACCTATCTCTATCTCTCTCTCACACACACACACACACCTATGTGAGGCCAAAACTCGAATATGCAGCCCCCTTTTGGAATCCGCTCTTGAAAAAGCACATAGCTAAGCTTGAAAAAGTTCAAAGACATGCCACGAAACTGGTGCCAGAAATACGCAATCTCAGTTATGATGAGAGGCTGAGGGAATTAGACTTACCATCACTCGAAGCTAGAAGAGTGAGGGGGGATATGGTGACAGTCTTTAAATTCCTTCATGGTTATGAAAGAGTGGATAGGGATCGATATTTTGATATGGCTGGCTCTAGAACTAGAGGTCACAGTTTGAAGCTTCGTAAGAAAACTTCTTCGCAGGATGTAAGGAAATACTCTTTCAGTGTAAAAGTAGTTGATAATTGGAATTCGCTAAGCGAGGAGGTAGTTAATGCTATCTCAATCCATAGTTTTAAGGACAGGTATGATAAGTATGACTAAGTATAAAATGGAACCGATCAGGAGACGGGAAGATACGAGCTTTGGGCTCTTTCCCGTAAACACAATTAGGTAATCACAATTAGGTAATCACACACACACACACACACACATATATATATATATATATATATATATATATATATATATATATATATATATATATATATATATATATATATATATATATGTGTGTGTGTGTGTGTGTGTGTGTGTGCGTATGTGTGTGTACACACACGATGCAGTGTATTAAAGTAATACTTATCTGTTTATCTCTGACCCTCAGTTTTCCTCTGATCAAGTTGCAGAAGAGTTTGGGATTTTCTTTAGCCTTCCTGGTGATATCCTTTTTATAATCTCGCTCTGCCTCTCTTCTTTTACTTAGGTAATCAGTTCTTGCTCTTTTATAAGCACCAGAAATTTTTGTTTTTTTTTCTCCTCCTATACCTATTCCAGCATTTGTCTCTCCATTTCTTAGATCTCTTACACTCATTATTGAACCATTTCTCTCTGACATGAGTAACTCCTGTATGCAAAAAGTGACTATCTTCCCATGTTCCTCACAAAAGATTTCGTACATTTCTTGTACGGATTTTTTTGTTAAATAACGTTCTCCATTTAGCTACTGCAAATTCTGTTGTAATCTCCATTTGGATAGTTCCTCCTCGTATTCTTCTCAGTGACCCTACTTTCAGGCAGAATATCTTTGATAATATACGCCATCAAGAACACACAGTGGTCACTATTTTCAATTGATGCTTCATGCTCAATATTTTCAATATCCAGCACATTAACTGCAAATACTAGATCAAGCAGTGATGGTTCATCCTCACCCCTGGCCCTCGAAGGTTCCAGTACATATTGGTGTAGGAAATTCCCTTGTACGCAATCTAGGAATCTTTCCCAGATTAAGTTCTCCGCACTGTGCTGGTCAAGATATGTCCAAAATATCCCTCTATAATTGAAATCTTCCATAATCGAAATCCTAAAATACTTTCTCACTAATGAGATGTTAAGAACTGAGTTTATGACTTCGATAGTACCTATATGACTCTCCTCATAAACCTCTAGCCTTTTTTATTCCTTGGTGGGTAAATAATGCTCTTTGATCCTGTATTTGTGATAACAACAAGAAAATCCTTAATCTCACTTGCTATAGCAATATTTATTTCTTCAACCTGAAACCTTTCATTTATGAGCAATGCTATCCCTCTATCGTCCTCTCACATCTGTGTGTATGTGTATGTATGCATGTCTGTATGTATGTGATTACCTAATTGTGTTTACGGGAAAGAGCCCAAAGCTCGTGTCTTCCCGTCTCCTGATCGGATGCATATATGTATGTGTATATGTATGTATGCAGAAATAACAGAAATTAAGTACTGTAGGACTAGATTATATGCCCAATCGTATTCTAGGAGCTGGCAAGATCGTCAGAGTATTTAATTGTAAATACTTCGTTTATTTCAGTAAAAATGACGGGATCGGATCCAGAAGCCGTGGAAGCCAACAGAGATTCTATGGCCCTCAAACCCTCCCATTTGAACGGAGGAATGAAGGAATCTCACACTACAACACTTTTGCTCTCATCGGATGGCTCGCAAAAACCCGCTGAAAGTAAGACACGAGAAAATTGATGCGGGATAAATAAATAAAGGATAAACAAACAAACACACAAATAAGTAGCTAAACAAATAAATAGATGAATGAATAAAGAGATGAATGATTAGATGTATAAGAATGCAAATAGTCAGTGGGAATTCATAATGGATTCTAAAAAAAAATTATCTGTTTTTTCTCCTAATCTATTTATTCCCCCTTTTTAGAGGGGTGGCTGAGTCAAAGTAAATTTGACTGTTTGTAGGAGTGAAACTCAAAAGAGGGGATTGCCAGGCCCCTCGCTCCCCCCCCCCATTTAGTAGACTTTTAAAACACGCAGAATTGCGATTATAAAAAATGATGGTCATTTTGTTCCATACACTGTGGACAAAGCTCGTATATGTCCACAGAATTATTATTTCCTTATTTTGCGACCACCCCCATTCATATGGGGGCTAATTGTGACACATAAAATAAATCAAATCAAATTTTTGAATGCCGATGTCCTAACATAATCAGCTAACTTATGTATCATTTTTTTTTTTTTAATTTGAACTTCTCTTATATCTCTGATAGCACCATGCTGGCAAGTACGGTACACTTTGGCACTGCTAGCACTGATTGGCATTGCGCTTATGTACGGTATGCGAGTGATCCTCTCCATAGCTATAGTAGCAATGGTAGGCTCGAAGGAGGGACACCACGAGAGCAATGAGACACTATATTCTGCTGACTCCTGCCCTGAACCACAACATACTGCAAATGTTACCAAAGAGAACATAGTGAGTATTCATAAATGCTTCATTAGTATTTTGTCCTCTGTTGGAGACCACTGTAGCGCAATGGTTTCATGGGTCGGCTCAGAAGGCAACAAACCCATGTTCGAGCTCAAAGTGGTCGTTAGGAAGAGCATCCAGCCTTAATTTCCAAGTCCCCACCTGTCTGTGTCCACCTCCATTTGAATGGGGACCAAGAGTGACGCAAGAAAGCGGCAAAATTAGAAAATGTTCTCCCCTTTTTTCTCTCTCTCTCTCTCTTTTATTACTTGCCTATCGTTGGAGTTTGTGTTTTTACTCATATTTCGTAAGATTTTTATGTGTCGGGTATAAATCCAATAGTCTCTTACGAGGACGTCATCCATCCCCAATGTAATCCTTTAGTTCAGCTTCTCGTTGCGTTGGTATTAAGAAGAGCGTTCGATTTTATCGGAGGAGGGAGTATTATCTGAAGAAAATTGTCCAGCCGGTCTCCTCGAGGCACTGATTTTGTGAAACTTTGGCTGCAATATGATCAGTTTGGTATTGGCTAGTGTGACCGTTACCCAGAATGCATGCCTTTTCTAACCTCAGACCGTGGCGGGCAGCGTACCCTCGAATCAAAGCCTCAAGCTTACTACTCGGCCACAGGTGGCCATTTTGCCTTGACTATTATTAAATTAATATGAGTAAAGGCAAAAACTTACTTTAATTGGAGAGATTTGTCACGAGAAGTAATAGTAAATTATATATATTTCTCCACGATTTTAACGGAATTGGAAGCAAGTGATGCATTGATATGAGAGGGGCTAAGAGCTACTGTAGAAGTCACAGACGGGAGCTTCGTAGGAGATCATCTCTGCAGGATAATTGACAGTACTTTTTAGCGTGATAATAGTTAACAAGTAAAACGTGTTTAATAATGATAATTGATATACTAAAATATTTCCCACTGTACGTAAGCATGCAACAATTACTCTAGTAGGAATACCCCATCAGAAGACGGGAATCGCACGAACAAGTCTCTTTGTTTCTAGTAAACACAAAAACAGTCATGACACAAGTTCAGTACCCAGGAGTAACGCGCCTCTCATCGTTTACTGATCCATTCTTCCACAGGTGGGTGAATTTGACTGGGACGAAACGACTCAAGGGGTCATTTTGGGCTCTTTCTTCTGGGGTTACGCCTGTACCAATATCCTCGGAGGTCGCGCAGCGGAGTACTCCGGAGGCAAGAGGGTCTTTGGACTGGGCATTTTCTTAGCCGCAGCTCTGACGGTCATCACCCCCATCAGCGCCCGCACTTCCACCGAACTTTTAATTGCCGTCCGGGTGATTGGAGGCATCGTTCAGGTAATTTTGTTCATGACTATGAATAAATTGGTTCTATAATCATCACTCATTGAGGAATAGCAGTTTTTGTGAAGCAAACCCCTTTTGACTATAACTAATACTGTTATTGTTATTAATATTATTTATGCATGTTATTATTATTATTATTATTATTATTATTATTATTATTATATTATTATTATTATTATTATTATTACAGGGCGTTGTGTTCCCCGGCATTAATTCAATGCTTGCCACGTGGATTCTTCCCAGTGAGAGAAGTCGATACAACACCATTGTCTATTCTGGTAAGCTTTTCATAAAGAATGTCTGTGCAGAAACACACACAAACACACACACACAAAAGTAGATGACAATTGTAATTCAATAAACGAGGAAATTGCCAATGCAGATATTTGGTAATATATATATATATATATATATATATATATATATATATATATATATAATATATATATATATATATATATATATATATATATATATATATATATATATATATATATATATATATATATATATATATATATATATATATATATATATATATATATATATATATATATATATATATATATATATATATATATATATATATATATATATATATATATATATATATATATATATATATATATATATATATATATATATATATATATATAGGTAGGTAGATAGATATAAATAAGCCAGTTTAATGCTAGGTTCGGTGACTTGCCTTGTAATATTATGAACAACACTAGAGCACTGTGCAGTTACTATCCTTTACAAGATCCATGAAATCTTATTGTCTTATCCCTTCGTTCCTACAGGTTTTCCCCTTGGTACTGTGGTGTCCTTACCTGTAGGAGGGTGGTTGTGTTCATCGTCTTACCTGGGGGGCTGGCCTTCGGTCTTCTACCTCTTCGGAGGCCTTGGTCTTATCTGGTCTATCTTCTGGTTTGCTCTTGTTCATGACAGACCAGAACAACATCCGAGAATCTCTCAGGCTGAACTCAGTCATCTGCAATCGTACAAGGGAGATACTAAGAGCGCTCAGGTATACGTTAGCTTTTTATGCAAAGAGAGCTTCTTTTTTTATGATTGTGACACAAGGACGGGCCAAAAATATAATAAAATAAAACAGCCCTCATCGGGCCTGGGCACGAAGAATACATAAAGTAAAGAGATACGGAGATGGAGAGTGAAATGACTTGTCAGATGTGAAGGGATAATAAAAGATGTGTAATGAATATCCAAGAATATTCAGTGTAGTTGTAGGCTTAGGTGAGAGAGAGAGAGAGAGAGAGAGAGAGAGAGAGAGAGAGAGAGAGAGAGAGAGAGAGAGAGAGAGAGAGAGAGAGAGAGAGAGAGAGAGAGAGAGAGAGAGAGAGAGACTGTAAGTTTAAGATTTTACCAACAAAAGTTAATGTAAGAGTAGGAGGAGGAAGAGAGAGAGAGTAAATATCTAAAAATGGTGGGTCTCTTCTTCTGAATGTTTTATTTTTATATTTTCAGTGTCTCTTTTGCAATTTTAAAGATTTAATACATATCTATATATGTTGGAAATTCGAATGATCAATGTAGTTTAGAAAACTATAATTACGTATCTTTTATTTACACATTATAGATTCAGTTGTTATAGTATAGCTAACATAGTAATCTGGTACGGGTGGTGAGGGGAGGCGTTGTCATGTGATGAAGCGGTGAGGGTTAAGCAGCTGCGGCTGTTGGCCCTCACAGCAGAAGATCATAGTCCACTTACTCTGTGGGCGACCCATACAAAATAGTGGGGGAGGGTAATTCTGGCACCCATTCATGTGTGTGCTTTGTCTCGGGCACCCCGTGACAAGGGTGATTACAGACGTTGCGTATTTTATTTTAATTTAATTTTTTACACTATATTTACCAGGTTGTTGCTCTTCCTCTGCGTGAAATTTTCACATCTCTACCTTTCTGGGGTTTAATGATGGGCGCTTTCGGGTACGATTACGGTTTCTACACTCTCCTGACGGAGATCCCAACCTACCTGAAGAATATGCAGCACTTCGATATCAACCAGGTAATCAGACCGTAGATATTTCAAATATATTAGGTGGCCGCGGTAGCTCAGTGGTTGATCTCGCTCGTCGAGAAGTAACTAAAGCGGGTTTCGATCCCACCTCGGGAGTTAGGATAGGCATCCATATTTTATTCCCCAGCTTCAATCTCCACCCCCATACTTGGGATTGACAGTGGCATAATACCTCAAATTGATTTACTACAGTCATAATATGTTATTCATCTGTGACACTGCTACCTACAATTATTTTTGTCAACTCATGTGATTGGATATACGTCACGGATTCCCAGTTCTACTAAGGGCTAGTGACCGTTACCTTGAGGAAATCCTCTTTTTAAACTCAGACCGTGTCGGGCCGCCAGCCCTCGACCTCGTGAATCAAAGTCGAGCGTTACTACTCGACCATGGTGGCCACATTTTACGTATTGACGTTATATCGTTATTTTCCAGAATGGCCTCTTGTCCTGCCTGCCCTTCCTCGTGATGTGGTTGTGGGGATATGTATGGGGAACCGTCATGGACAGGCTCTCCACCTATGGGAAACTTTCCATCATCTCCATCAGGAGAATTTCCATGGGCATGGGTATGTTAATAGCTTTATGTGATTTTGTAAAGAATAATAATAATAATAAAAATAATAATAATAATAATAATAATAGTAATAATTATTATTATTATTATTATTATTATTATTATTATTATTATTATTATTATTATTATTATTATTATTATTATTACCTGATGATTGGCATCATTTCCATAGAGACAAGGAGCTGCTTAAATAGCTTGAGAGGCCATACAATTTAAAACAATGTCTGTTAGAGTTATACTGCTTTGCACAGCGAGGCTCTAATGAAGTTTAAAGTGTCCTTCTGTTTTTTTCTTCAAGCTTTGTGAAGTTGTAGTTTCATGTGATTGGTCTTCGATATTACTTTTAGACGGTGCTTGATCATCTACAGTGCCCAATTCATCTCTTCCTTTTCTGCAGCTTTGTACGGTGCCATGTTGAGTTTGATTATTATGTGTTTCGTGAACTGCAACTCGGCCCTGGCTGTGGTGGTTTTGTGCTTGGCAGTAGGTCTCAGTGGCAGTGCCAACTGTGGGTTCCTCTGCTCTCATCAGGATCTGGCACCGAACTTTGCTGGCACTCTGCTAGGATTCACGAACACTTTTGGATCCTTTGCTGGTGTCTTCGCTCCCATGATCACTGGAGCACTTACTGAAGGAAACGTAAGGACCCATTCTTTCAGCATGAACAGTTAAAAACGCAGTATATCCCTATTGAAAGTTACGAAGCAAATGTACCTGATCCCCGTCCCCGAGCTCCGCCTCTTGGAGTCGATTTTTACGACAACGCAGGGGAACATGCAGGTGGTATTCTTGCCGTCGCTCCCTTCCATATAAAGATGACAATTACTATTGTCTTACGCGCTGAAATATGCTGGCTATTTTTATTTTTTTTATTGTTTTTGAAGCTGGCACTGACCATTTATTAAAAAGAGGTAATCCCATAATATATTTAGATTAGTGGAGAAGAAGAAAATGGGTAATCCTGTTTCAAAGACTGAAAATATTATTCTGTGCTTTACAAAGTAAAATAATTTGATGCTTAAAATACCTTGGTAACTGAGTGCATTAATTGCCTTCTATTTTCCTCCTTAGCAAACCATCACAGCTTGGCGATTCGTCTTCCTAATTACAGTGGGCATGTACCTGGTCACTGGTACCCTCTACATCTGCTTGATATCAGAACGCACACAGCCCTGGAATGAGCCCAGATCTAAAGTTAATGGTAAGTTTGTTCATCGTTCTCATATTTCTGCCTTGTCCTTACCTCTGCTGCATATAGTTAGTTTTTTTTTTCCGTACCGGTGTCACACATACAAACTGTAGGCACATAAATATAAGAATAAATTGAGTGAAAAAGAAAAGAAAGAAAAATGGCCAAACATTCAGAATTCGGTGAAAATATATGATACCGGCAAAGCTAACTTTTGAGATATAAATTAGAAATATAAATACCATATTATTAAGAATATAAATTAAGGTTCCTTTTATCTTTTATTAATTACAAGTATAAATAGACGAAAATATAATTAGAGAATACCATATTCTATAAGCGAAACATGGACTAGGATTGATAGACAATGTTAATACACACACACACACACACACACACACACACACACACACACAC
>JAXCGZ010004378.1:20000-22500 GCA_037179515.1 Halocaridina rubra
ATATATATATATTATATATATATATATATATATATATATATATATATATATATATATATATATATATATATATCGTCTTCTGTGTTACAATTAGTCCCCATTGGAAAGGGGGTTGGACAATGACATATGTTGAATGTGGGGCATTAAGGCTGAATGCATGTAAGTAAAAGACCTTTGTATATGTACGTGCATTATATCACAGAGCAGATGAAGCTCTTTAGAAAGTACACTTCATATGTACAACGGTAATATATACAGGGTGTCCACAAAGTCTGGGTACATAGGAAATTTCACTATGCAGACCTATTCAATCGAGTACACCTGAATTTTGTAAAGCGCATCAAATTATGCATTGAAAATGATGGAAAACATATTGAAAATATTATTTATTAATATTAGATTTAAATAAAATTGTTTTGTTTTAAAAGTATGTGTTAATCTCCTGTGTACCCAGACGAAGTCTGGGTACACAGGAGATTAACACATACTTTTAAAACAAAACAATTTTATTCAAATCTAATGTTAATAAATAATATTTTCAATATGATTTCCATCATTTTCAATGCATACTTTGATGCGCTCTACAAAATTCAGGTGTACTCGATTGAATAGGTCTGCATAGTGAAATTTCCTATGTACCCAGACTTTGTGGACACCCTGTATAATATGACGATATTTGTTGTTGGGAAAACTGGCACTTCCGATCATGTTTTCCAAGACCAGCATCCTCTGTCGAGGAAAACGTAGTTTGAAATGTTTTAGATATTTTTATGAATTCAACTTGAGGATTCTTCCAATACGTTTAGATATTCAAAGCATGAATAGTATTCTGGTTATAGTCTCTATGTAAATACGTATATCATTCTCTCTATAAGTAGTTGGAAGATTTCAGACTACTAGACTATTTCAGTACTAGACTACACTCATTGAGAGATTTTGTGACGCTTTTGGGCCTATGTTTGACACCCACGAGGACGGGTTAAGGTCGAATCGATGCAAAATCTCCAACCTTAGAAATGGGTTGTATAAGCGCGTGATATAGCACCCACCATATTGAACTTGACTATTTAATAATAATAATAATAGTAATAATAATAATAGGTAAGAACAAATAAAGCTTATATAGTATGGTTTGTTTAGCGGATGTTTAATGTCTCTGATGTATATATGGCTGCACGCCAGAATCACAAGTATACACACGGAATGAATTGTATATAGAACTCAAATCTAGCTTCGTGTTAAAAAAAATTAATGAGTGTTTTAGAAGTTGTTGAATTAAACTTTATTGAAACTGGAGGTTAAAGGCGTGATCTTAAGTCATACAGAAGAAAAAAAAAATACATGATTTACAATTTCTAATATCATGACACCTGTTTGGTAGAGTGCTTTGAAAGTGGTACAAAAACACATCAACCAACATTCTATTTCCCAAAAAGATAGATCACTGCCAAACCTTCAAAACCTTCGAGTGTTTGGCACTTTGTAAATAAATCCTTTATTTTATGCAAACCAAAAAGTATACATAATATAGTTATTTCCTGAGTGTAAATATGATCTTTATAATTAGTCCAAATAATTTGAGCTTCCATGACAAAATATTAACAGTTTATATTTTGACACACGACTAAAAGATAGAAATGCAAGCATTCCGTTTCACTTTTTTACATAATGAAATAATAAAACACAAACCTTAGACCCCCGAAAATGTCTAATTTTCTCTAAATATGAATCACGGATATAAGATTTTTATTATACCTAAGTTAAAGTTAAGCTAAGTTGAAATTGGATATAGGTGTTTCTCAACTGAATTTGAATATTCGTTCAAAAATGTTCCAACTTTCCTTTTGTATTAGTGTTGTTCCTCAATAAGGTTTTATTGCGTTAGCTTGTGATATTAAAAGGAAATAAATATTTTATATAATAATGTGTGTTATTGCTTCTCCAGTTTGAAACGGTGATATGTAAATGAAGAGAGTTTTACAAGCATGGAGCTGCACCATATTAAATGTCACAAATAGTCCCCATTCGAATGGCGATGGACACGGATATATTGGAGCTGGATTTTAAGGTCGGATGCCCTTCATAAAGTCCCATAGTGGGCTTGAACAATCGTTAGTTGCTTCTCTACCACTGAGTAGCCGCGGCCCCAAATAATGCACCGTTTTACTTGTCACAGTTAGTCTCCATTCGAATGGTGGTGGACGCACACATGTGTGAGCTGGGGAATTAAGGCTGAATGCTGAAATAATAACATCTTAAGAAAGGCGAAGACTCCACTTTTAATAGCATGAGGTGCCAATGTAAAATACTCGTATCTTCTTAATAAGAAAATTGTATAAAACAGATGTTAAAATATAAATGGGAAACAATAAATATTTATAGAATAAAGTCTCATTTATGGAATAAAGATCACTATACTGTAGTCACATTGATTGTTTAGATGACATATGTCTAATGCACCGTTCTATGTGTCACAATGAGACCTTAATTCGAACAGGGG
>JAXCGZ010004378.1:27500-37500 GCA_037179515.1 Halocaridina rubra
ATCATTATTATTATTATTATTATTATTATTATTATTATTATATGATACCTTGAACCAATAAACATGCTTTGTGTTTTATTTTCATCAATTAACAGCCCAGTTTCTTGAAAATAGTATTTTCTGCTCCTAAGGTTAGCTCTGGGAGATTATTAATATCACCACTAAGGAGTAGTTGAGTGTTATCTGCATATTGTACGACTAGACAATCAGAAATGAAAGAAGATAGATCATTTACGTAAATGAAGAAGACGATAGGACCAAGGCCTGATCCCTGGGGAACACCAAACGATACATTTTTTGGAGTGGAAATAATGCTGTTAAGACGGATAGACTGTTTGCGATTAGATAGATACTCTCTAAAACAGGTCGGGTCAATATTTGGGTTAGTACATTTATTAATAAGAATTTCATGGATTACACTATCGAAGGCTTTTGATAAGTCTAATAATACAAGCAGAGATATTTGTTCTTATATATATTTTTTGTAAATTCTATTAGTAACTCTGAGCAGCGCAGTTGCCGTCGAGAGCTTCGGTCTGAAACCATGTTGGTTTAATAGCTAGATATGGCATTAGTTGGCATGCAACAAAGTTTCTAATATTTTAGAGAAAATGGGTAGCAAGGAAATGGGACGATAGTTTGTCACATCTTCTCTGTCCCCCTTTTTATGCAGAGGTATGACATATGATTTTTTCCAAAAGAGAGAGAGAGAGAGAGAGAGAGAGAGAGAGAGAGAGAGAGAGAGAGAGAGAGAGAGAGAGAGAGAGAGAGAGAGAGAGAGAGAGAGAGAGAGAGAGAGAGAGAGAGAGAGATTGCATCACTAAATAATTGTACAGATGTCCTTGGTAACAGATATACTGCCTGCAAGTTAACTTGACATAAAAGCTTTAGATGATAGAGTAATTTTTTATGAGTGTGACGCCGAGACAGGCAAGAGAACTGCCCTCAGCAACAAAAGCCCGGGCACTAAGAAAACAAGAAGACCAAGAAAATGTAAAAGGTTAAGGACAAGGCAGATATGAGGTAATGATACACAATAGGAAAAGGACAGGATGAAAGAATAGTCGAAGTACTGAGATATATTTTTTTTATTTTACGAGTGTGACACTGGGACAGGCAAAAATTGCCCTCATCAATAAAGGCCCAGGCACGAGAGATCACCAAGACGAAGGAAAAGAAAAATCTTAAGGACAAGGCAAAGTGACGTATGGGCTTCCACCATACGATAAAGCCGGCAGGACATTCAAGTTGTAATTTTAATTTTAATTGTTAAAATTTTATTTATTAAGAGATTACTTATGCTACACCTCAAAGCTCCCCACTAACACAGTTCAAAGTTCCCCGCCCCCTTAGGAGGAAACTTCAATCTAGGACGTAGTTCTGCCCCCAGCAAGGTCTAACTCCTAACTGACTCACTCTGTGTATGCTCTCCTCTCTGGTGGGTGGGTTTTTGGTTGCGCACTCTGCCCTTTAGCGGCTCTTGGCGTCTATGTGAGAGGCCTAATATGATAATAACTTTCCTTACGACATTCCCCACCACCACTCTGAAATATTATATTCCAGACGAAGCATTAAACACTTTTTTGAGAGCCTCATACTGTTTAACTATAAACATTTTACAAAAGAAAAAAAAAACGGGGCAGAACTATCTAAAGAACTGACTTATGACGCTATTACAATTTCATATAATTTTCTAAACAGATTAAGGAGTTCCTTACAATAAGCATTCTAATTAAAGACAAAAATCAATATTAAGTATTCACAATTGCAATATATAGCTAGTAATCACTGACATTTATTTAAGAAGAAAACTAATTAAGATATTACATGACTCAAATAATATATAATACATTTGGATATGATCTATGCAAATATTCATTACTAAAACAAAACATTTGTCATGGTGGGAAAAGAGAGTTAAAATATTAACAATTATAATATGTAACTACTATTCAATGGCAATATTATATAGGAGGGAAACTAAGTGAACATAATTACGTTACTTAAATAATTTAAAATACAGTTGGATGTGATCCCTGCAAATATTCAATCATGACTTAAAACAATGATGATAATTAAGCAGAAAAACTTTAACATCACAATTACAATCTGTAACTACTATTCAAGGACAAAATGATATAGGAGGGAAACTAAGTGAACATAATTACGTTACTTAAATATTATAAAATACAGTTGGATGTGATCTCTGCAAATATTCAGTAGTAACATATGCACAATTGATAAATGACAGCTATTCTGTAATGACACTTACTATATTAAACATACTTCTAGGGGAGGCTTTGAGGTTTTTTCCTTAAAGTAAACTTAAAATTAAGAATTTTTTTTTTTTTTATTTCTGTGTCCACTAAATGTTGTCAAAGACGGTGGGGGCTTTTTCTTTCCCATCTTTATCAGTTCGTATACATAGCTGAAAAGACATTATTCCCCTTTGTGGACATTTCTAACTTTTTAATTATTTAACTTTCTTAATTATAGGGATTTTCAATTCCATTTTTTTATTATTTTAAAATGCTTAATTATGGGGATTTTCAATTCCCATGTTTTTAATTTTTGAATTCTTTTAATTATAGGGATTTTCATTTCCCTTTTCTCATTTTTATGGAATTTATTATATGTATGGGGATTTCTTTTCCATCTCCCTTTCTCATTGTTAATTTTAGGGACTTTCATTTCCCCAGCCCCCCCCCCTCCTATTATTACTGGGTCTTGAGCTTATTCCCACACCTTGTTTCCGTTAAACCCTCACCTTACACTTTGAGGCAGGTCCGGGTTGTAACTATGTACCACGAATTCTTTTTCTTGGGACCGGCCAGACACAGAAGAGAGCCGATATATCTGCCATGGGCCTACTCAGCCCGCGTTTTGCGAATTTTGAGGTGGCCCTAGGGCCACATCGCCCACCACCTCCTCACGCAGGTGCATCTTCCTCCAGCTGAAAAAAATGAACATAGCCCGGAGTAGCATCTAGAGTCGGAAACTAGGGACTAATGTCGCTAATACAAATGCAAGAGAGAATAGATAAGAACATAAGAACATAAGAATAGAGGACACTGCAACATGCCTACTGGCACACACGAGGCAGCTCCATTTTTGAATTGTATTTTCAGCATGTCTAACCTATTCTATTCTACTCTACTTATTTATTCTGTTTTTCTTTTTGTGATTTTTCTAATAAGCACTAACCTATTCATACCCACCCTACCTCTGTCATATGTCTATCTAATCTACATTTGAAGGTGTCTAAGGTATTGGCATTTACTATCCTACTAGGAAGCTTGTTCCATGCATCAGCTACTCTATTACCAAACCAATTTTTACCAATTTCCCTTCTGAACCTAAATTTATCAAGCTTAAATCCATTATTACGAGTTCTGGTTTGATCATGAATTTTTAAAACTTTATTAATATCTCCCTTGTTAATCCCTTTAAACCATTTATACACTTCAATCATATCCCCCCTAACTCTTCGCCTCTCTAGAGAATGTAGATTAAGTTTTTTTAATCTGTCTTCATATGGTAGATTTCTGATATTGTGTATCATCTTGGTCATTCTTCGTTGCACTCTCTCCAAGGATTCAATTTCCATTCTATAATAGGGTGACCAGAATTGCACAGCATAATCTAAATGGGGCCTAACTAATGCAAGATAGAGCTGCAAAATAACTTTTTCCGTCCTATTGCTGACGCTTCTTGAGATAAATCCTAAAATTCTGTTTGCTTTATTTCTGACTGCTGTGCATTGCTCTCTTGGCTTAAGACTACTACTCACAAGAACTCCCAAATCCCTTTCACACTGAGAACTCATGATTTCATGGTTATTTAGCTTATAACTAGTATTGTCTTTTATAGTACCCATTTTAACTACTTTACATTTTTCAACATTAAATTCCATTTGCCATTTGTCCGACCATTCAGATAATCTATTTAGATCTTCCTGTAAAGCATGAATGTCTTCTTTTCCATTTATAGTTCTACCTATTTTAGTGTCGTCTGCGAATTTACTTAGGTTACTACTGATATCCGAATCCAGATCATTTAGATATACGATGAATAATAGAGGACCCAGTACCGAGCCTTGTGGTACCCCGCTTGTAACCGAGCCCCACTCTGATTTCTCTCCATTTATGCAAACCCTCTGTTTTCTGTCTTTTAACCATTGTTTGATCCATCTGAGCACTTCTCCTCCTATACCATGAGCTTCCAGCTTTTTAACTAATCTTTTGTGAGGAACTCTATCAAAAGCTTTGCTAAAATCTAGATATATTGTATCATATTCTTTGCCACAATCTACTGCCTCGTAAACTTCTGAATAAAAAGACAGTAAGTTTGTAAGGCACGAAACACCCTTAAGAAACCCGTGTTGTGAAAGTTTTATCAGTCTGTGTAATTCTAGATGTGCCCTTATTTTATTTGCAATTATGGATTCTAGAATCTTACCTACTGTTGACGTTAAACTTACCGGCCTATAATTATTCTTTTTAACACGTTCTCCTTTTTTAAATATTGGTACCACATCTGCCAATTTCCACTCCATGGGTACCGATCCTAATTTTACTGAATTATTAAATAATGCAGTTAGAGGACAACTAAGCTCTTCCTTGCATTCCTTTAATATTCTAGCATATATTCCATCAGGTCCCGGAGATTTATGAGCCTTTAATTTATCTATTTCTTTTATTACCTCCTCTCTCGTAATATTTATTGAACTAAGTATATTATCGGGACTGTCTCTGTAAATGGATTCTACTTCCGGAATATTTTCCAAGTTTTCATTTGTAAATACAGATAAGAAATAATCATTTAAACATGTACACATCACTTTATCGTCATCTGTGATATGGCTATTGGCTACTTCAATTGGTCCGACTTTTTCCTTAAATTTTGTTTGATAATGTTGATAAAACCCTTTAGGATTTTCTTTAGCTTCTCCTGCTATTCGAACTTCGTATTTTCTTTTCGACTCTCTAACTATCTTTTTAACTTCCCTGTTTAACTGTATATATTGCTGCCTCACCTGCTCTTCACCTCTTTTTAGTTTCCTGTATATTCCTCTTTTAATACCTATAAGATTCTTTATTCTATTGTTCATCCATTTAGGGTCATTTTTTCTTGATCTGCAATGTTTCATGGGAATATAGTCTCTCTGACTATTCTTAAGAGTCATGACAAAATTGTTATATTCCTCATCCAAATTTATATTAACTGACTGGCTGCTGTTCTTTCCTGTGAGAGAATTTAATGTATTGATCTTATCTTGTGATAATCCTTGGCATGTGGTACCCAAATTTCGGGGTAATCCGCTACCTGCGACCTGACCTGCTGGATTAACTACCCACATCTGTACCCCAGAAATCCCTTCCCATGCCTCATTAGATAATTTAGTTTTTAAGCCCTCAAAATCTCCTGCTCTAAAGTTTGGAACAATATTCTTATTTTCCTTTATAGTTTCCTTGAAAATTATGTTAAATCTAATGGAATCATGGTCACTGTTGCCCAATTTTTCACCAACTTCTAAATTTGTAACCATATTCTCTCTATTACTAAGAACTAAATCTAGTGTATTCACCCCCCGTGTTGCTTCATGTACATGCTGAGAAAGGAAATTGTCTTCTACTACTTCCAAAAACTCCTTAGAGCTACTATCACCTGTTATGGTTTCCCAGTTAATATGTCTAAAATTAAAATCGCCTACAATGCAAACTCTATTTGACCTGCTCACTTTAGAAATTTCATCGTATATAACTTGCGACTCTATATTATCTAGATCAGGTGGTCTGTAGACTACTCCTACAACTAGACTTTCTATATTATTTTTAATTTCAACCCATAAGGTTTCTGAATTTAGATTTGTCTTAATTCCAGACTTAATGCAGCTTCTGAGGCTATCTTTAATATACATAATTACCCCTCCCCCTCTTTTATCTGCACTACGATCAGCATTATAAAGTTTATATCCTGTAATTATGTACTCAGCTTTAAGGTGTTTGCTTTCTAATTTAATCCAACTTTCACTAATGCATATTATATCCGGTCTCTCACTACATACTATGGCTCTCAGTTCTTCTATCTTGTTACCTAAACTACGGCTATTTGTATAATATACTTTTAAACTTTCTCTAGCTTCACCCTTCTTGTGGCTATTCTTTTTGTTAATATTTGTTCTATGTAACAAATGGTTCTTATCCTTAGACTCCCAGTTATTTGACCCACTATTTACTGAACCCTTACTGACTAATTTCTCTGCACAAGTATTAATCATTTCATTATTTGTGTCTAACAAAACCCCCCTACCTCTCTGTCTATCATACCAGCCAATACCGAGACACCTGAATTAGAAAGATGCACTCCATCCCTTGCATACATATGCTTACGACTAGTGAAGTGATCCCACCCGTCTATAAAACCTATATTATTCTCCCGACAGAAGACTTTCATCCTAGCATTTACTCCTATAGCTCGAGACCACCACTCTGAACTTTGGCTAAGCCTAGGGAGAATACCACACATCACAGGAACTGCACCCCTTTTTTTAATCTTATCCAGGGCTTGTCTATATGACCTCTGAGTACAAACAACGGCCTTATATAGGCATTCAGAGGGTATACTTCGCCTCCCTGCATCTGCAGGCGCTTGCAATCTCTCCAATGGGTAAAAGAGACTGGTTTGTGAAAATAAAATTTAAAATTGCAGGTCGGGGCTGCCTGAAAGTATGTGTTTACACCATTAGATTATTATTCCAAGATACTTAGGACTTAGCTGAGTAACTGATACATAACATTAGTATATTATATATATCAATAAGAAAAGTCATGAAATGCTGAGAACAGCCACTAAAGAAATATTCTTATTAACAGTGACTACAGTAACATAAGAGCATGAATTCAAGATAAAAAATACAAATCATAGGGTTACTGATGATAGTATTACGAAAATACTAATTTGCCAAAAAGGCCATGGAGTGATAGCAACAATAACAGCCATCATAATAATAACAATAATAATAATCATGATCATAATAAGAATGATAAAAATAGAAACAAAAATACTAAATCAGGAATAGCAGTATATATACAAATGATACTGGCATTTTGAGGTAAGAACAGAGTTCTATACTAATTATTTCATAATAATGCTCATTCTAACACAGTCTCTTTTACTATTTGAATTTCTGCAGTCATAGTATATATATATATATATATATATATATATATATATATATATATATATATATATATATATATATATATATATATATATATATATATATATATATATATATATATATATATATATATATATATATATATATATATATATATATATATATATATATATATATTTGTATATATATAGGAGCATAGTCACCAACCTTCTGGTTGCCCAATTGGTCAGTGGGAGCGTATCTATTTTCCAAAACAGTTGCAATATGTGGCAGAAAAACTCATATAATAATAAGTTCAACTTATGTCTTATCAGTATTTATGTAATATCAGCATGCAAAAACTTATCAAATGTAATAAAACTTAGGCACATTTATCATCTAGAAAATCTGCAAAAGAATCTAAAAAAAATCAATAACTATAACACTGTCAACATACAGAAATAACACGTTTCAGTATGGAGGGGGAGAGAGAGAGAGAGGAGAGAGAGAGAGAGAGAGAGAGAGAGAGAGAGAGAGAGAGAGAGAGAGAGAGAGAGAGAGAGAGATAATTTTATTTTATTAATTTATTGCGCCAAGGCGTCAGACATTACATGAACCCATTCAAAATCAATGGCAACATAATGCTTCAAATGAATATACAACCAAGAATAGAACATAGTTTACTGGGAGGTGTACACATACTAACACACAACTCACAGTATGGCAGCACAGAGTACATTATATACAAAAGTAAAGTTCAGAGAAGCACAGAACACTCAAACACATAACAAACAAAACAAAACAGAATTATTCAGTAACATACAAAGATATTATATACATAACAATATAATTAATGGCCACCTGAGAGAGAGAGAGAGAGAGAGAGAGAGAGAGAGAGAGAGAGAGAGAGAGAGAGAGAGAGAGAGAGAGAGAGAGAGAGAGAGAGAGAGAGAGAGAGAGAGAGAGAGAGAGAGAGAAAATCTGAGTCTGAGTCATCTTTCCTTCAAAAGAAACATATATTTTTCGCTTGTAGGGCTCCTTTTTATGACTTGCTTCCTGCCCAAACTATGCAAGGGGACAGAGCGCAACTACAACCCTTTTCTAAGGTCTAAAAAGAATAAAAGCAAAATAACTTAGTGTACAAATAAAGAAACATCGAAGCATAAATCCATTCTTTTTCTGTTTAACATTGTAAATGACGTTAGGGAGATAAGCATACACATACTTGTCTAGTATGGCAATCTTTTCTCTTTTTATATCTCAGAGGGTTGAGCTGAAGCACACACTCGCTATAAGTCAACATACCTCCGACGAAATTTAAACAAAATACTACAATCATATTTGATAATCTTATTTAATAAAATATGAAACTCTTGGAAGCTTAACAGGAATTATAAATCAAACATATTTTACACTAAAGCTGATACTTCAAAAGATTTTTCTTAGTTGTATTCATATATCTCTACTACTATCAACAAAATTATGATTATCCTTTCTTAATAAACGAAATAAAAGGACTTAAGTATCATTATTTTTAAATTTCAAACTCAAAATATAAGCTATGAGAATCTCAATCATCTTAATTAGCTCAAATGTAATTATAAATTTCATGACAATGACAGTAATTAACAATAATTATCTCTGAATGAGCTTTTCAAAAGCTTTAATATCTTTCATCTCTTTGAAATGTAACAATTATCATATGAAGATGATATACACTTTTCAAAAAAAAAAAAAGTGTATCTGAAAAAAATATAAAGAGTTTTGTATCTGTGCATGCAGTAATAAAGTTGAAAATAATATTTCATTTGCAACATTAAAGAATGCATTTTGCTTAAGTTTCATAATCTCTTGAGGAATTGTACATAAAAAATAATATATATATATTCTTTTACAAACTCAAATTTAATTTTTTTTTAGTGACTATTCAACAGAATTACCTCAGGAGACAGGGGGGAGTTATATATTTTTTCTCCTTTTCTATACTTACGATCGGGTAGGTACTTAACTACCTTCTTTTTATTCCTACCCTCAATACTGCTCAACATTTGTCTTCTGGACTTCAGATGGCTAGTTTTTGCGGGAAGCTTTGCATGTAGGCGCTGTTCCTCCCCTGTCTCTTTGGTTTCTGGAATGACTTCGTCTCTTTCAAATACAGAAAACGGCTGTGTGACATTCTTGTTGTCATTTCTTGTGAGTTTACACTCCCTTCTTCATGATCAAGCTGAAATAAGGGTAACAAACATTATCATGGCTAAAACTTCAAAGTTTTATTTTATCTATTTAGCATATTCTTTCGGACAAATAATGTATATACTGCAGCTAGAAAGAAAAATTAAGAATCATTCAGAGATTCGCGTCCTTTATCACTTAATATCTCTCTTGGAATTCTCGAAAATCGAATAATAATCTCGTAGGCAGAGTAGGGGACATAAAAAAAAAATTAAAATAAAATCTGCATCTCAGCCATATCTGGGCAGGTGGAAAATCACGTTGTCTCAAAAATATTTCTTAATAGATATCGCAACTGCTACTGCACCCCCTATTCAAGCTACGCTCATATGGCTTGCATTAAGACACGGGTGACACAGGGGAAGAGAGCTCCCAGACCCTATCCCCATTCTGCTTCCTAACAGACTTCAGCGATTCCACCCATGAAAGCATCCCTTCCATTATACCCCCAGTCACTCATACTCGTTCTCTCGCTCACTCACTCACACTCGCAACTCACACTCTCTAAGCATTCCCCCAAGTTACTTTTCTAGATACAGTGCGCTGATTTCCTTCCCCATCTATCCGAAGGAGTGTGTGTGTAAAATCGCGGTTGGCCCGGGGCTC
>JAXCGZ010004378.1:42500-53136 GCA_037179515.1 Halocaridina rubra
ATCATATGCTTTCTCCAGATCCAAAAATACAAAATACACATCCTTACCCTTTGCTAAATATTTCTCACATAACTGCCTAACTATAAAAATCTGATCTATACAACCTCTACCGCTCCTAAAACCACTCTGCACTTCCGCGATCACATATCCTGTCTTATCCCTAATCCTATTAACCAGTATCCTACCATACACTTCTCCTACCACACTCAACAAACTTATACCCCTAAAATTACTGCATTCATACATATCTCCCTTACCTTTGTATAGGGGCACTATACAGGCAATCACCCAATCCACTGGCACCAATGACAACATAAAGCATATATTAAACACTCTCACTAACCATTCCAATGCAGTCACACCCCCTTCTTTCAACATCTCCGCTCTCACACCATCCATTCCAGGTGCTTTACCTGCTTTCGCTTCATACAATGCCCTTTTCACCTCCTCTCTTGTAATCTCTCTCTCATTTTCATCTCCCATTACTGGCCCTTGAACCCCTCCCACTGCCACTATAGCTGCCTCTCTATCTTCCTCAACATTCAGCAAGCACTCAAAATATTCGGCCCATCTTTTCCTTGCATCGTTCCCTCTTAACATCTGTCCATTCACATCTTTCACTGTCTCTTCCATCCTCGATCTACCCTTCCTTGCTCTCTTCACTTCTTTCCAAAACTTCTTTTTATTCTCCTCATATGACCTACTAAAATCCTGTCCCCACCTAACATTTGCCAACCTCTTCTCTTCCTCTACCTTCCGCTTGGTTTCCACATTTTTCTCCCTATATCTTTCATAATTCTCCCTACTATTACACTGCAGCTATTCCTCAAAAGCCCTCTTTTTCTCTTCCACCTTCATTTTCACCCCTTCATTCCACCACTCTCTGCCCCTCCTCATGCCACCTCCAACAAACCTCTTTCCACACACATCACTTGCATGGCCCACAAAACTTTCTTTCATCAACCCCCATTCCTCCCCTAACTCCCCAATTTCTCTTTCTTTCACCCTGTCATATGCCACTCTCAACCTGTCCTGATATTCCTGTCTCTTCTCTGGCTTTTTCAACTCTTCCACCTTCACTATTTCCCTTCTACATCCCCCCACACTATTTCCCCACTCTTTTGCTACTACCACTTTTGCTTCAACCAAAAAATGATCAGACATCCCAGCAGCCACACCCCTGAATGCATGTACATCTTTCACTCTACCAATCATGCTCTTTGCTACCAACACATAGTCCATCAATGCTCTTTCTTTCACTCTTCCATTTGCCACTCTCATCCATGTATACTTATTTATTAACTTCTTCTTAAATAAACTATTACCTATCACCAACTCTTGCTCCACACACATATCTAACAGTCTCTCGCCACTCTCATTCCCACCTGGTACCCCATACTTTCCTACAACACCTTCTATCTCTCCATCACCCACTCTGGCATTCAAGTCACCCAACACAACTACATAGCTTCTTCTACTCAGACCATCCACACATCTAGTTAACTCATTCCAGAATTCATCCCTCTCTTCCTCACTTCTCACACATCCTGGCCCATACGCACTAACAAAAGCCCAACATTCCCTTCCTATCCTAGCCCTCACCCACATCAGCCTAGATGACACTTCTTTCCATTCCACTACCTGATATACCATCCATTCACTCAGCAATAATGCCACACCTTCCCTTGCTCTCCCCCTTTCAACCCCAGACACCCTACCCGTCACATCACCAAATGCCACTTCTCCTTTTCCTTTCATCTTCGTCTCACACAATGCCAATACATCCATCCTCCTCTTACCAAACATATATCCAATCTCACATCTTTTGCTCTCTATCGTACTACAACCACGCACATTTAGACACCCCAAAACTAGAGTTTGGGGAGAAGTTATTCTCCCCTCTACTCCCCTTCTTCTTTGACGTCTCGCAGGAGGTTGATACAAGGGGGGGGATTCCTAGTCCCCCTGCCCCGTCCACTTTTAGTCGCCTTTTACGACATGCAGGGAATACGGTGAGGCTATTCTTTGATATTGTGCCCGCCCCACAGGCGTTCATCCCTAAGTATAGCAGATATAAGCTATAAGGTTGGATTCCTTTTATACCTTCTGTGGTGTGTAGTTGGTAGCGCCTTGATTTAGTAATTATAAGTCCTAGGTTCGAGTCCCGGTCGGGGTAAAAAATGATTCATGTTTTCACATATGTAATGTGCTTGCTTGGTTATTGTATGACCCGAATGAGATTGGGAATTGAATTAAATGCTAAAATGAAGCCACGAGTGATGTTGGGGAATCTGTAATATGAACATAGTGGCATTCAGATAGAATGTGTTCATCCCTAAGTATAGCAGATATAAGCTATAAGGTTGGATTCCTTTTATACCTTCTGTGGTGTGTAGTTGGTAGCGCCTTGACTTAGTAATTATAAGTCCTAGGTTCGAGTCCCGGTCGGGGTAAAAAAATTATTCATGTTTTCACATATGTAATGTGCTTGCTTGGTTATTGTATGACCCGAATGAGATTGGGAATTGAATTAAATGCTAAAATGAAGCCACGAGTGAGGTTGGGGAATCTGTAATATGAACATGGCATTCAGATAGAATGCGTTCATCCCTAAGTATAGCAGATATAAGCTATAAGGTTGGATTCCTTTTATACCTTCTGTGGTGTGTAGTTGGTAGCTCCTTGACTTAGTAATTACAAGTCCTAGGTTCGAGTCCCGGTCGGGGTAAAAAATGATTCATGTTTTCACATATGTAATGTGCTTGCTTGGTTATTGTATGACCCGAATGAGATTGGGAATTGAATTAAATGCTAAAATGAAGCCACGAGTGAGGTTGGGGAATCTGTAATATGAACATAGTGGCATTCAGATAGAATGCGTTCATCCCTAAGTATAGCAGATATAAGCTATAAGGTTGGATTCCTTTTATACCTTCTGTGGTGTGTAGTTGGTAGCGCCTTGACTTAGTAATTATAAGTCCTAGGTTCGAGTCCCGGTCGCGGTAAAAAATGATTCATGTTTTCACATATGTAATGTGCTTGCTTGATTATAGTATGACCCGAATGAGATTGGGAATTGAATTAAATGCTAAAATGAAGCCACGAGTGAGGTTTGGGAATCTGTAATATGAACATACTGGCATTCAGATAGAATGCGTTCATCCCTAAGTATAGCAGATATAAGCTATAAGGTTGGATTCCTTTTATACCTTCCGTGGTGTGTAGTTGGTAGCGCCTTGACTTAGTAATTATAAGTCCTAGGTTCGAGTCCCGGTCGGGGTAAAAAAATGATTCATGTTTTCACATATGTAATGTGCTTGCTTGGTTATAGTATGACCCGAATGAGATTGGGAATTGAATTAAATGCTAAAATGAAGCCACGAGTGAGGATGGGGAATCTGTAATATGAACATGGCATTCAGATAGAATGCGTTAATCCGTAAGTATAGCAGATATAAGCTATAAGGTTGGATTCCTTTTATATCTTCTGTGGTGTGTAGTTGGTAGCGCCTTGACTTAGTAATTATAAGTCCTAGGTTCGAGTCCCGGTCGATGTAAAAAATGATTCATGTTTTCACATATGTAATGTGCTTTCTTGGTTATTGCATGACCCGAATGAGATTGGGAATAAAATTAAATGCTAAAATGAAGCCACGAGTGAGGTTGGGGAATCTGTAATATGAACATAGTGGCATTCAGATAGAATGCGTTCATCCCTAATTATAGCAGATATTAGCTATAAGGTTGGATTCCTTTTATACCTTCTGTGGTGTGTAGTTGGTAGCGCCTTGACTTAGTAATTATAAGTCCTAGGTTCGAGTCCCGGTCGCGGTAAAAAATTATTCATGTTTTCACATGTGTATTGTGCTTGCTTGGTTATTGTATGACCCGATTGAGATTGGGAATTGAATTAAATGCTAAAATGAAGCCACGAGTGAGGTTGGGGAATCTGTAATATGAACATAGTGGCATTCAGATAGAATGCGTTCATCCCTAAGTATAGCAGATATAAGCTATAAGGTTGGATTCCTTTTATACCTTCTGTGGTGTGTAGTTGGTAGCGCCTTGACTTAGTAATTATAAGTCCTAGGTTCGAGTCCCGGTTGGGGTAAAAAATTATTCATGTTTTCACATACGTAATGTGCTTGCTTGATTATTGTATGACCCGAATGAGATTGGGAATTGAATTAAATGCTAAAATGAAGCCACGAGTGAGGTTTGGGAATCTGTAATATGAACATACTGGCATTCAGATAGAATGCGTTCATCCCTAAGTATAGCAGATATAAGCTATAAGGTTGGATTCCTTTTATAATATCTGTGGTGTGTAGTTGGTAGCGCCTAGACTTAGTAATTATAAGACCTAGGTTCGAGTCCCGGTCTTGGCAAAAAAAATGATTCATGTTTTAACATTTGTAATGTTCTTGCTTGGTTATATATATATATATATATATATATATATATATATATATATATATATATATATATATATATATATATATATATATATATATATATATATATATATACATACATACATACATACATACATACATACATACATAAGGTGTCCATATAGTCCGTGTTTAATTTAAAATACTCATAGCTTTGTAACTTGCTTGATAAAAACAATGTGTAAAAAGGACTAATAAGACTGATGTATCCACTTTTTCTAAAGTCTTTGGTAGTTTTATTTATTATTTGTTTTACCAAATATTTTTTGCATTATCTTGAAACTTGAAATTGGCTTCTTTTTTCAGAATTACTGTTGGCCCATATTGGCTTCACTAGTAGAGAAAGTAAACTGCTTTCTTTGATGGCTGAGCTAAAATCTACTGTCGCTGTCCAAAGGAGGTTTAAAACTCATGACCATAGAGAAGAACCACATAGAAATTCCATATCCAAGTGGATGAAGAAATTTAAAGAAACAGGTTCTGTCAATGATAAGTCAAGGTCTGGTAGACCATGTGTTAGTAAAGAAACGGTAGCATCTGTAGAACAAGCCTTTTGTGGAAAGTCCCAGAAAAGCAATAAGACGGGCATATTCAGAGATGGGCCTTACAAAATCTACTGTGCATAAGATTCTGCAGACAAACTTCACATGAAGGCGCACAAAATCCAAAGGCATCAAATTATATTAGAAGAATATTATCATGCACGACTAACTTTCGGTCATCACTTCTATAAAATAAAATAAATAAATAATATTGAATATTTATTTTTGAATAATTCAAAGTTCTCCGATGAAGCAACATTCCACATTAGTGGCAAGGTTAACAGTCATAACTGCCGAATTTGAGCAATTGAAAAGCCACAGTAATCTATAGAACATGAAAGAGATTCTCCTAGAGTCCATGTTTAGTGTGCTTTGGAAAAAATCGACTCATAGGGCCATTCATTTTTTAAAAGCATGATGTTAGTGATAACAGTTATTTATAATGCTGCAAAATTAATTAATTCTTAAGCTCGAGCAATTATAACTGACAATGAATACAGTGCTTCAAGAAGATGGGGCACCTTGTCACTTGCACTGCAAATTAGGCAGTTGCAAAATGAAAAACTTCCTAACAGGTGGAATGGAAGATATGGACCATTATTTTGGTCTCCACGATCACCAGATTTGACTCCATTGGATTTTGTCATTTAGGGACATGTGAAAAGTAATGGCTATTTAACTAAATCTCGATCTTTAGAGGACTTGCAAACGTGGATAATTGATAAGGTTTAAGGTATAACTGAAATTCAACTGGAAAATGTCTTCCGAGAACTACAGAATCGTATTACCATTTGTATTTGTACTGATGGTGGACATGTTGAAAATTCAAATCCCAATCAAGAATTGACATACTTCTTTCTTACCCTTTGTTACAGATTTTTTCTATCAAATATAGTTACAAAGCTATAAATGTATTAAGTTGCACATGGACTTCATGGACACCCTGAATATATATATATATATATATATATATATATATATATATATATATATATATATATATATATATATATATATATATATATATATATATATATATATATATATATATATATATATATATATATATATATATATATATATATATATATATATATATATATATATATATATATATATATATATATATATATATATATATATATATATATATATATATATATATATATATATATATATATATATATATATATATATATATATATATATATATATATATATATATATATATATATATATATATATATATATATATATATATATATATATATATATATATATATATATATATATATATATATATATATATATATATATATATATATATATATATATATATATATAACCAAGCAAGCACATTACATATGTGAAAACATGAATAATTATTATTAGTTTTATTTTTTACCCCGACCGGGACTCGAACCTAGGACTTATAATTACTAAGTCAAGGCACTACCACTACATCACAGAAGGTTAAAAGGAATCCAACCTAATAGCTTATATCTGCTATACTTAGGAATGAACGCATTCTAACTGAATGCCACTATGTTCATATTACAGATTCCCCAACCTCACTCGTGGCTTCATTTTAGCATTTAATTCAAGTCCCAATCTCATTCGGGCCATGAAATAACCAAGCAAGCACATTACATATGTGAAAACATGAATAATTTTTTTTTCCCCGACCGGGACTCGAACCTAGGACTTATAATTACTAAGTCAAGGCACTACCACTACACCACAGAAGGTTAAAAGGAATCCAACCTTATAGCTTATATCTGCTATACTTAAGAATGAACGCATTCTAACTGAATGCCACTATGTTCATATTACAGATTCCCCAACCTCACTCGTGGCTTCATTATAGCATTTAATTCAAGTCCCAATCTCATTCGGGCCATGAAATAACCAAGCAAGCACATTACATATGTGAAAACATGAATAATTTTTTCTTTTTTTACCCCGACCAGGACTCGAACTTAGGACTTATAATTACTAAGTCAAGGCGCTACCACTACACCACAGAAGGTTAAAAGGAATCCAACCTTATAGCTTATATCTGCTATACTTAGGAATGAACGCATTTTAACTGAATGCCACTATGTTCATATTACAGATTCCCCAACCTCACTCGTGGCTTCATTATAGCATTTAATTCAAGTCCCAATCTCATTCGGGCCATGAAATAACCAAGCAAGCACATTACATTAACCTTCTGTGGTGCAGTGGTAGCGCCTTGACTTAGTAATTTGTCGGAGTGTTACTTACTCCGTTATAATTATTAGTACCAGACGGGTACAAGGTAAGAATGGACAAGCAGTGATTCCTTTATCTTAATTTATTCTAGAGTACAACACATCTTTGACGCCTCAATGCCCCCACCCTATGACTATCACAATCTATGATCTATTCGTGCACCTGGCAAAGTTCTAACTAACTGTGTCTGCCCTGGGTGGTTCTTGAAATACCCCCGGGGCAGGGCGTGGCTTGACATTCAATCCTGCCAATGAACTCGAGTGACATCTAGTCCTGCAAATCAACGCCAGGTTCGAAGTGGAGTCCGCCCCTATTTTGGGGCTGAGCTGTTTCAACAAACCTATAGAACGGAAAAGTTCCAGGTCAGAGCGTGGCTATTGGGTAACTCTCCAGGGCATGTACATATGTATGGGCCACATGTTTGTGTTTCTTGTTGTTCAGGAAATGGCTAACTTCCGGGCCTTTCATCCTCACCGGGTACTCGATGCCAGATGCTAAGTCTCATGGTTCCGGTCATATATCTCCTTGACACTTTCTACAAACATTGACCGTACCGAAGAAAAACAATTGGGAGAGTATTCTATTTCACCCTTGACCTCTAGCCTCTCACGTTTCTCTTCACGACTTGTTACAGTTTCAGATTCTGGCTTCGGCGTACCGGAAGTCATACGACATCCCTCCCAACCAAAACTGAAATATCCCTTATTTCAGTCGAAGCATGGGATATCTTTTGAGAGCTCTTGGATATATCCTAGCTAACACTAGTTTACAATAAAAATGGGGCCGAATTATTTAAGCTATCATCTAAGAATTCCTGGTTCTATGAACACTAAACAATCTTTAGTACAAACATCCCTATATTCAACAAATACAATTAACTTTAATCATTAGGATTTCAGTGTGTAACTACTCATTATTAAATACTAATTAAGATCACAAGTTAGTTTAGATCATGACGTTACTGTGTCTACTTCTCTCCTTTTTTCAAAAGATTTACAAAAGTTGGTTAGCTACAGTAAAAAGATAAATCATGTAGAACATTTAAAATGCGATAGACAATAACATAAATGGAAACTTCCTGTCGTTACTATGGGGCATTGATTTGTCTTAAAATTAGGCCTTAAAAACTACTCCTGAAACAACTATTGGTTACGATGTGAAAAGTCAGAAAACATTCATCATTCCAATGTGCAATTCCTATCCAGAGACAAACTGATATGAGAACTCAATGAACACAAAGATTAAATCATGATTCAAACAATGACAATGCTAAAGCAAAACACTAATATTATTCAAACAGAAGACAACTTATTACTGTCGGTGCAAATCATACAATCCATCAAAGGCACTTATTCAAAACTATCTTTAAAGGAGTCTCTGAGTTGTCGCTTAAAATTATCTTAAAACTAGGTAAAACAAGTAATAAAAGGGGACCTCTTCTTTCCCATTTTTTTCAGTTCTAAAGCGTGGGTTGTTCTTTCCAACAACTAATAAGGGATTTTTAAATACCCTTCTTTCTCTCTGGGATTTCATCAATTCGTTTACATGGCTTTTTAGAGTGTTTTTTTAGGATATTTTAAAAAGACTTTTGTTTTCTCTGTCCCTTGCTCATGAATTCTTGCTAGGCGCGATTCCACGGTTTCTCTCTGGGATTTCATTTTTTCACTCCCCCGCCGTCCTTGCTGTAGGCCCAGGTTTGTTACCATAAATTATCTCCATTTCCAAGATAGGCAAGACAAAGAGGAAGCGATCGATGCACCTTTCTAATCCTTCCAGCCTGGCTTTCTCGTCCCGCCCTCGGCCGATCTTGACTAAGACTACCACGCTGGAGACCTGCAACGTCACAGCGATTTCTCTTCCGTATGGCAATCCACACGTACCTTCGAAGCAGACCTCGGGATGAAAATTTGAACCTATGTCACTACTACAGTTGTAAGAAAGGTTCCCTATGACTTCTGGGTACCAACAATGGCCAATCGTTGGTACTCGGAGGCTATACTTTGCCTACCCTGCAACTGCAAGTGATTGCAATCTCTATTCAATGGGCACTAGGGACTTGTCTGAGAGGACAAAATCTAAAGACTTTTAGAACTTGCAGGTCGGGGCTGCCTGGAAACATATTCCTTATGTGCACGTTTGCCTACATCATTAGATTAGGATTCCCAACCATTCGGGACTTAGCTGGGTAACTGATACATAGCATTACTTTACTGTAGTCATAAAACAATCATTAAATACTGAGAAAAGCCACTAAAGAAACATTCTTATTAGCGGTGGCTACAGTAACATCAAGTATGAATTCAGATAAAAGATACAAATCATCAGGTTACTGCTGCTTGTATGTCAAAAATAATAGTTAGCAACAGGCCATTGAGAGATAGCAACAATATCAGTCAACATAATAACATTACTAGTTAACCATGATCAAAATAAGAATAATAAACAAAAAAAATAAATATACTAAATCAGAAATATCAATATATATACAATGGAGACTGGCGTTCAGAAGTAAGAACAGAGTTCTATACTTATACTTCATAGTAATGCTCATTCTAACACAGTCTCTTTTACTATTTAAATTCCTGCTGTCATAATCTATGTATATATATAGAGCATAAGTGGCAACTCGCTGGCTCCACAATTTGTCAATGGGAGTTCTATCTATTCTCTAAACAGTTGCGACATGTGGCAAAAATATTTATGCAAATGGCGGTACTACCGATGTCTTATCAGTATTTATGCAATAACAGCATGCAACAATCTATCGACTGCAATAAAATGTAGGCACAATTATCGCCTAGCTTAGCTGGAAAAAACACAAAAAAAATCAAAGACGGCAACATTCTTTTAGCATCGAAAGGAGCCTCTGTCAGGCTCAGAGTCGAGTGAAAGGTAGGAGACGTTGCGGTTTCCACCCATGTGTCAGCTGAGACGGGCCTCCGTCCTTTAACTTGTACTGAAAAAATAAAGAAATCGTCGCAGAGTATTTCTAAAAATAAAATAATAAACAAATGGAAGTGAACAAACTTTAGGAATGACTATCGATAGAGTTTTACGTTTATTGTCAGCGGCTATTCTCATTCCCTCATTAACAAAAACAAAAGCAAAAAGAACTTAGTGTACAACTGCAGAACTGTCGAAGCATAAATCCATTCCTTTCTGTTTAATCTTGATAAGGACTTTACTGTAACAGCATACACATCCTCGTCTATAATGACAATTCTTTTCTTGCTATAAATCAGAGGGTTGAGTCGGAGCGCACCCACTCTGATGAAATTAAAACAAAAGATTAAAATCATATGTGACACTATCCCTACTACTATCAACAAGAGTACAAATATCTTTTTCTTAACAGACGTCTTATAATGACTTAAATATCATTAA